>OENT01000078.1:223626-239316 GCA_900239685.1 Rotaria macrura | reverse complement strand
GACGGGACGGGACTCGTAAAGAAAAATGGAGCGGGACGGGACGGGACGGGACTAGAGAAACGCGGGATACGGGACGGGACGGGACACCTTGTAGGTTGTCCCGCGGAGCTCTGGTTTGTACACTTTGGTGCCAAAAACAAAGTGTTAGCGTACACTTTTCTCGTCTAAGTAAAGTGTACATGTACATTTTGTTTTAGATTTCCATTGGAAACACTGGTTGAGCTATATAGATACCCAATCCCCAGTTCTGCACTGGCACTAGTGCATGACTAGTTTAAACATCCCCTTCTTTGTAGTGTTTTATCACTATTCTGCCATTTTAGTGTGAATTGCTTATATTTATCTTGTTGTACTAATCCACATCTCACTTGAGAAAAACTTTTCTACTCGTTGGAAATAAGAAAATAAACACAAGATTGAGACTCAACCTTGCAAAAAAATTTGGAACTCTTCCTAAAAATAGAAGCCCTAGTCTTTCATATCCTGAGCTACTTCTCAGATCAAAGACATTCCATTTACTCTAAAATACTTGTGTGAGCTGACGTTTACATGGAATGTTTGGATTCCGAAAAAACGCAAATGCTGAGTTTTTCAATGTGAAAATATTACATTTTAGTGACAATCGAGACCGCGATCAGGATCGGGACTGAAAGAAAAATTGGACCGGGACCTGGGCTAGGACTGGTATTTGGAAAAAGCCATATTTTCGATCCCTAATATAAACACCGTGATTTAGCATACGACACCTACGTTTGCAAAATAATTCTTTTTCGAAACGATTTCTATTTGATTGATTATTCGAGAACATGCTGCTCTTGATCGATGATTAAGGTATAACTACAATAAAGCTGTCTGATAGAAATTGGACTATATCAAGGTCATTCGAATCCGGAAATCTGGCTTGCTTGAATTATTCAAAATAAAAATAATTAAATGGAAAAACATGAAAAATGCGCTGTATGATAGATTCGAATCATTCTTTCCGAAATTGTCGTGCTTTTACTGGATGAAGTGTGTCACATCACAGCGAGCACTTCGTGTCGTTCTTTAATGTATTGCAATCACGTTACATGTGACACGTTTTATCTTAGTCTGCAAAATTATAGGAATCGAAAAAGACGCTACTGAAGTAGAGAGAGAGAGTGCTGCCAATCTCTACAAATCCAGACACGGTCCGGTTCGCCCGAATGATTATCATTTACCCTAAATTCTGGTACCCTGAATGTATCCCTAAATTCAATCCACATTTGTGGATAATGAAATCGAAAAAGTGAAAACTAGTAACCAAGTAGGGATTTTGATTTAGGGATTTTTTTTACGAATTCCGTATTGAGCCCTTTTCGCATATTAGACGTGTTAACATCAGAACTGTAACAAGTCTCAGTCAAGGAATGGAACTGTTCGATTTCAGTTGTCTATAAAACTATGGATCTAGTCACCAGATCTTCCGAGAAAAGCGTGAAGCTGGGCATCAGATCCTTCGGAAAAATATGGAACCATTCGCCGGTTCTCTTCGAGAAATATCGAACTCATCATCAGATGCATTCGAAAAGTATGCAACTGGTCACCAGATCCTTCGAAATAATACACAACTAGATATCAGACGGTTTCAAAAAGTATATGTAAACTTTTACACTTTATGTCAATTGAAAACTTCAATATTATTTTGCAGTCTACATTTATAAACAAATTGAAAACTCTTTGCCTATTTCTTGATGGCTAAAACTGTTGTAGCATTAGATGATTTACGAAGACTAATTATCGAAAGCAAAAGCTTCTGTTGCTAGATGTCAAGAAATGTTTCATTAAAATTTAAAATACATTCTGGTCACCAGATGTATGGAAACATTGTTCGCAAGTTCGAAATATTGATTTTAGATAATTGGGTGCCGTAAGTAAAGGAGAATGACTAGCGATACAATGTGTCTGCTATATTGTACTTTAGAAAAAAATCCCTAAATCAAAAAATCCTTAAATCAAAATCCCTACTTGGTTACTAGTTTTCACTTTTTCGATTTCATTTTCCACAAATGTGGATTGAATTTAGGGATACATTCAGGGTACCAGAATTTAGGGTAAATGATAACCTACCGGTTCGCCCCAATTCATGATTTTCAATTCATAACTGATCCTGGATCCTTGTATAGATTTATATTCAGACCCGGTTTTCATGCAACTGTGAATATAATTTTAAGAGAGCCTAAGTGAAAGTATCATGCTTTCTGTCTTCCTTTTCAAGGTTTCTAGGTTCTATCTAATTGCATAATTAAAAGAATCATTTCGAATACAATAATCAAAAGGAGGTTAGTGAGTATTTTCCTTTTTTTCTATCATACATATACTTTCTATTTTTCTCCTCTCTTCTTTGAGCTTCTTCTACTACATTCTTCTCGCCTTCGTTTTTCTTTTTTTCCTACTCATATATATATACATATACAACAGTATTTGTTGTTAAATTATGATTATTATTCATGAAATAAAAAGGTGAAAATACCGTGTTTTTCTTGACGTTGATAAACTGTAACATATGTATTTTTTCATAAACAACAATTAACTTTCGCTTCTATTCTTGTTCATGATTCTCTATAATGATTTCATTATGCTTGTTAGTAATTTCCTCAGCAATTAAAATATCGCCGTCAAAAGTTTAAGCTTTTTTCGTTGCTGTTGATGATGATGAAAGTATTGAAATTTGAACCAATTTTCTTGTTTCGGGTACATTTACCGATTGCTGTCCATCAAGTTCTTATAATGATAATAATTTTATTGTGGAACTCACATATCTGTTCGAAGAGAATAGTTAGTGGAAGTTTAAGAGTGAGAATTTTTATGCTCCCCACGCCCCCTACCCCCAGTTACAGACAAAATCCTTGGTTCAGCCCCCCCCCCCCTCGGGGGTTAGACAAAGCCGCTGGTTACAGACACCAACTCCCCCCCCGGGGGGGGGGGGGTTAAAGAAATAGTTTATGGTTACAGACGCCCCCCATAGGGGTGTACCCACCTCCCATAGTGGGTAGCAATGCCCCGTCCCTTCATTAATACCATCCCAGGTCGACAATTACGGACTTCGTATACGGCTGGTAACGACCGTATACGGTCGTACTATATCGTTTTACATGGTCCAGTATTACGGTCGTATATCTCCGTGTCGTGTACGGACAAATACGATCGTATACGGAGGTACATGGTGGAAAATGGAAACCGTTTACGGATTTTGTATACGAGGACCATAAACGATCGTTTTTCTCTCCGTATATCGTCGTATTTCCCCGCATACGACACAGAGATATACGATCGTAATACTGGACCATGTATTTGGCCGTATTTCTCCGTATACGGTCGTTTACGACCGTGCTTGTTCGACCTGGGAATAGCCGATGGTTGGTAGTATCTATGGTAAAAAAATTTCTATCATAACTGTCAGTTTTCTGTACAAAATTAAAATTTACTGAAAGCATTCCAAACATAGTTGGGTGAAAGTATTGTAACGATTGCAGATCTCCATAATAAGTTACCCAATTTGAGCAGAAATTTCCAATTTCTTTTCTAAATTTGCTAGATCTAATTACTCTGAAAATATTTATCAAATTGGTGAGATTGACAGAAAATATTCTGCTGAAACTGATTGTGGTCTATGTGCAGTACTTCTTAAATAGTTCCTTCAATCCAAAGAAAAGAAACAATCAGAAACCATCATAAAGCAACCACTACATTATTCATTCGTGGCTCTACAATCATTTTTATAATACTGCCATCTCTTTGAGAGCATAATTGCAGATCAAAATAATATTTTTAAATTTTATGAACGAAACTTCCCCAGTGCAGACAACCAGGTGCCAAGATCTGGCAAGATTCTGCATCTGATCTTGTATGATATTGCAATATCAGACGAAGAATCGTACACAAAATTGTGTTCTCATAAGTCTGACATCAAGTCTTACTCTAAAACTCTTGACAGATCTTGTTCTTCTGTCAGATCTGATTATAAGAGTATAGAAAATCTTATGTGACAGTAAGATCTTACAAGAATCTGACTGTAAAAATTGATGTAAGATATACGAGACCACGATTTTTTGTACGATTTCATTTGATCGTGCAAGACTTAATGTCTAATTTTTCGACCTGGTTCATCATTTGATGGTGATACTATCACGTTGCTTATGGCCCGTTGATGTGTTCATAAAAATTACAAATATGACCATAGGATACGTTGTAAAAAAACAGCGTTTAAAGCACCACTTTTTAGAAAAAAAGGAGTCTTACTCTTGGCTAAAAATGAGTTTTAGCAAAGTTTCGTGATGGAATCACCTTCATCGATGTATTACATTTATAAAACCAACTAAATTATTAAAGAAGCAATGAAAAACAATACCCTTCGCATGATTTCATAGGCTATTGAAAGTATGTTTAGCTCATGCGAGAGGCTTTGGAAGAGAACAATTATTGTGTACGAAAAAACTGAAAACAAAGATTAATAATGAACTCGGGACTTTTCTGTTTAGGAGACACAGCTCCTTCGTGTCATTCATTTTTTCAAGAAAACTAATAGTCATGTAAATAAAAAATGCACTTCTCTATGTTATCGACTTCGCTCTACGTGATAGTGATATTGGTTTCGTTTAGCATCAATGCAACACTGAAAAAGAAAGTTTGAGATGCGCTCCGGTTCATTAGAACAGGACACTGACATTCCTAGCGTAGGAGTATCAACTTCTACCACAATGAGTGTGAGTTTTCGTTGTGCATGAGGGTGTGAGGGAGTGGCAGTTGTTTTGGGTGGTTTCTGAAAGTATTGAGTTTTCACAAAAACTCTATGCTACGCGAAACTTGGTTTTTCAAAATGACCCAAACAATTAAGCCTGTTTACCGTTCTCGAACGGTAATTTTGGAGATTTATCAGCGAATAAATGTATGGTCAAACACTATCTTCCTTTACGTTCATCTGCCATTCACTTTGGAGACTTATGAAATTACATAATCAGATATGAGCCATGACATTTGTATAGTATTTCATTGATTTTTGTATCTCCTGAGATATGTGAGTCTATTCGCATATTCGCATACTTCTAAATAACTATCCGTCCAAGTTGTCACTTGCAGAGCTATTTTGAAAACTTATTCATCGATATGTCTCTTTATACTAAGATAAGCTGTGTCACATGTGTCGATATTTGTGACATAATGTACGACACCTCTACGTATTCGTAGAGGAGTTCGTTGCGATATATTTTTTCCATCAAGAGCACGAAACATTGTTTCAAGACGCATGTAACACATTCTCAACGCACGGTTCGAACCTACCATAAAGCATGTATTATCATTTTTTTTGTATTAAAGCATGTTATGGTATCTTTTAAATTTATTTAGATTTAATTATTTCTATTGTAAATAACTCAAGTAAGTCAGATCTTGGGATATGACTGCGATTGATTTGGCACGTTCTTCAACAGACCCCTTCAGAGTTGCTCTCTCTGGACCAATGACGGAGGGAGCCATGTTCTTGAGTGATCAATAATCGAGAAATAGTTAGTTTTTGAAAAAAAAACAGATCTGGAAAATGTATGTGTCGCATATTCAATCATGCTGTTTATATGCAGCCGTGTATGCAAAACTATACGGTAAAGGACTACCCAGTAGAAAGAATGCTTGAAAGAATGTGACACATTCTGATTACGAAAACAAAAACGAACGACACTTTCTTTTGGTGTGAACATTTATATACTTTTTGAAGAGATTTTCAAAAAATTCTAAGATTATTAAGATTCGCTATATTCCTCTATTAAAAGTATCACGCTCAAGGGAGAAAAGCGATACTTTATCTACTTCAAAAGTTTTTGAAGTTCAAGGAAGTAAGATGGAAGTAGAATAATGGAAGTAAATGGAAGTAGCATGGTAGTAGAAGTGAAGCACACTGGAAGTACAATGGAAGTACGCAATCCTGAATTGTCGCTTTTCCCCCTAGAGCACGACACGATCAATATAAAATGTCAGTAGATTATTCGGTTTACAGAAAGTCTTCGTGTTTCGAGGAAAACTACGATAAGATCTGGAAAAATCCTTTTTTATCGTCGTTCAGGTTGTACTTCACACTTATTTTGAAATTTTATTTTCTACCTATTTATAAATCTGCAACAGATTCTGAGATAGACTTAGCTGAAAACGTAAGGGAATCGTTTCATTGACTCTTGCTTAGTTCCTATAATAGGAATGAGAAAATTACAGTTTTCTAGTCTCTTAACATTAACCAGAACAGATCTTATCTTGGTTCTTGCATGTTTCTTATCAAGATCCAAATTATACTTACAATTTTTTAAGCATTGGGCATTCCGTTCTTGAACAGTTCCATTCAGGATCCTGGCCAAAGTTCAGCGACGTTTCTTAGTTGAGAACTCTGATTCGTTATCATATTCATACTATGGTCCTTCTCTAATATATTGATAACTCTTGGCAAGATTCTAGTATTCGGATGTCGTGAAAATGTCGGTATGTTCAAAGAAGAGGAATCCGACATAGTTGAATAATGAAACGGAAGGTTCGAAGATATGCAGGCGTATATATATAAAATAATAGCTAGATTTATTATAGATCATCTTGTCGTCTACATAAATAAATAACAATGAAATTGATAAACACCCTCTAATAGGTTCAGACTATTTACACCTAGTCAATATTAAAGAATTATGAATACTTGGGAAAATTTTCTGACCATTAGGGTATGGTTTAGACAATACTTTACTCACATGAAAACTTTTCGATTAGTGCCTGTTTTTTTCTCCTCTCTTGAAAATAGAAAAGGGTTGAGATTTTCTAACTTTTACGAGACATTTGCCGTAGAATCCGAGACCAAAACTGAGTGGGACGGGATGAGGAAGAGATTTTAATTGTATCGACAGGCAGAGTGAGGTGAGGAAGAATTTCGGTTGGGCGAATGGCGCAGGTCAAGTAAGGTTAAGATTGCACCGGAAGAAATACATACATTGTTTCTTTGTTACATAGAGAAAACCAAAAAGCAAAGATTAATTGATTCCGAGCAATATTATTTTGTACACTTATCACTTTTAATTGTATTCTTGTGTAGGGAGGGCACTTTAACTTCAAAATAAAAGTTAGTCCTTTGCCTCCCCTTGGCCACTGGAATGATTGTTTGTAGAACGATCGTCGAAAATAAGAGAATCATAGGATTTGAAATCGAACAGGGTGTTTTCTATAGGGAAATTTATGCACTACCGATTGCTAAAAGGAATACTTAGTTTTATCGGTGCATTTTTTAAATAACAGATCTGGTAACTCGATAATTTTGAAAAAATTCGAATTCATCAAAACTAACTTTTCTAGATCTAAAATCAGTATAGATCTTTCACAAGTCCTGTGATGTATTATAGTAGACGGCAAAGTCCACTATTTGACTACGTTTATTTTGAACGCTTCACGATAAGTCCTTTATTTGTACGTTCTAAGGAATGCAATCAATTATAGAGCCGATACTGAGCGACTGGAGAGCAGACAAGGGCCAAGTCAATATGTGTATTAGAAATTGCAACTCATGAGAAGCTGAAACAACATTTAATGTGAATTAAATGCCTTCAAAGGTCATAATATGACCCAGAGCAAAGTACATACTCATTGTACAATACAGATGAGAAAAAAAGGAGTTTTTGGGTGTTAATTTTGATGGGTTTCTTCCTTTCTTTTCCTCATTACTCTAATGATATTGAATAGATTTGTATTTATCACTGAATAACGTGCTTAAAGAAAAAACATCAGAGCTAAGTAGGGCTTTCAATGCCATTTCTCTACAAAACGGTTCCCATAGCAGCCTAGCAACTCTACACACAGAGAAGGACATCAGAAAGATCAGATAACATAATTGCCGTATTAGGCAGACTGATACTCTATATTTGAAGTTAATTTATTAGTGGTTCTTCGGAAACCGTTAAAGGGCGTAAAAGGTTAAAGTACCAATTTTAGTCTTCTGCCTATTGTTTTTCTCTTGTAACTATTTTTTGTACTTTAAGAAACTTGTCAGTACTTTGACAAAATACTGCGAATTAAGTTATAAGATCAGCACACAAATAGCCACAAATATTTTAATGAAAATATTAAAATACGTTTTGGGAAGCACAGACTGAGGCAGGATTGGGAGTAATTTAAAAAATGATGTTAGAGCTGGCTCTGAGGGAGGGTGAAAAACGTCCCTCATTTCGGTCTTTGCGTAGAAAACCTCATAGAATATGGTTGCTTTGAGTTTTTAAGATTTCGTTGATACTCTTATTAATCAATATAATTATGATAGTCTCTTGTCTTTGATAAACTTGCATGTCTCATTTCGTCATTTTTAGGATAAAAATAAAAGAATAGGACAACAGTTTTTGAATCAAAAATTGAAATTTACATCCTTTTTCTGATTTTCTCGGCAGTAAACAAAATATTTGTCAGAATAGCACACTGAAATTGCAATATACCCTAAATCGCAGACCTCAAATGGAAAGCTCAGCGTGTAAGGGGATAAGTAGAAGGAAAAGTTCATAGGATATACGTGGTATCATTGAAACAGTGTGCTAAATACTGATTTATTTCAAGAAAATAATTGTTTGAAAGAAATCAATATTTTCTTGTGATGCTAGTGTGAATGATAATCCTTTCTAATAAAAGTCGTCTATTAGCTGTTAATAAAGGCATAAAAAAAAACAGATAAATTCTCAACAAGGATATTTGAAACTATGAAGAAATATGCTGCGGATGATTGTAAAGATTTTAATTAGAAAAAAATAATGACCTCCCAGGTCGAACGATACGGACCGTTTAGTGGACGCATTTATACGGACCGTAACATCATTAAAATAGGGCCGTAGACTACCGTATTTTCACAGTATACGGCTCCGTATACGGTACTATTTCTGGGCACAGTAATAAAGGATCGTATACTGTGAAAATACGGCCGTATACGGCCCTATTTTAATGATATTACGGTCCGTATAACTGCGTCCATTCAACGGTCCGTAACGGATATCCGTTTTGATTGACCTGGGCTTTTGAATTTATTTTCCTAAGATAAAAGAACAGTCACGCAAAGTTTTAGCATGTAAATTTTTCAAATTCCAGCTTTTTTTCTTCTTCAAACTATTCTTAGCGTAACTTTATCCATCATTTAAGCCATTTCAACGATAGTAAGGCAAGAGTCGTAGTTCATTATTTACTGCTTCTTTGTTTCTTTAGTTTTTTTACTAACAGAATAATCTAGAAAAGGTAACCCTAAATAAAAGACGATTTGTAAGTGATCATCTGGTCGAAATTGTTCTTTTCTAGATTCTCCATGTTTTATCTCATGCTGTTGATATTTCATCGATAAAAGACGCAATGCTTCACCACAAACGATTCCAACATGAGCATCAATGGCACAGATCAGATGCCACCAAGCATGTAGCTGTGGATTAAACCCATTAGTACTATTCATTCGTTCGCATAATTGTTGATCCATAATCCAACATATCAAGGCTGGAATTAATAAACCCACGTATGCCACGATTAAATATAATACAGTCTTTGTATGATGTTGTGTTTGTCGATATAAAAACATTAATTTTCCTATTCCTCCTAATACCATCAATGTGAAATGCACCTGAAATATAATGACAAATGTTTGTAAACTGTGTAAATAGGTCCACAAAGCGCCATAAAATATTCCTAATACGATTGCCAAGTCAAGTGCATAGCTTTTGTCTCGTACTTTATTGAATTGATCCATTCTGTATAAGATAAACCACCAAATGATCATTGAATAGACCATCGGCAATTCGTCTGCCATTTGACCAAAATGGGTCAATGTACCATGAAAATAAGCAGAGCCGAATCCAACGATACCAAACGATAAAGAAAGAAAAAGGAATCGTTTTTCTATTTGATTGTATAAACCTTGAACGAATAATATTCCTGCTAATAAACACATGACCAAACTTGAAATACAATTCCAAAATTCTGCAATATATTGTGTTACAACATAATTTCGTTCACACCAATCAATCGAACTTGTACTAGGTGACCAATAGCCTACCGTCGTATCGAGTTTAGATTCAAAATGTTTTACATCTGATCGATGAGTCTTGACAGTTGAAATCGATCGTGCTTCAATTAAAACTATCCGGAATAGCAAAGCAAGTAGTACGCGGGAAATCGACATAGATGAGAGTATATCGAATAAATTTAGTTAACGACAGATCAATGAATAGTTGTCTTCACCGTACAAGTACGGAATAAATGTTAGGACTAATGTTAATTGTTCTTTGACTTTGATTTCTCAGATAAAGTATCTAATTCAATGAAAGGAAAAACAACGAAAAATATCGGATCTGATTACATTAAATCTTCAGCTAACACATTCAATATGCTGAATGAAATGTGAAATCAATTTAAAAATTCCAATAGTTAACAAATATAATTTTTTAGGGCGTGAAAATGCTTTTGTTCTACACCCAGTTGACTTAATCAACATTAGTCAACAGTAAAAAGTTTGAGAATTCATGGTGTGTCTCAGACTTAACTGTTGATCTATCAAAATATTCCTGAATTTGTTGAAAAAGAATTTTATTGCATTTCAGATCACTGAGAAAAGTAACTTTTTTAGTTTTACCTTACAACTTTATAAGAAAATAGTGCATTTTTAAATTTGCAAGTTCTCAAGTGTTTCCTGTCATTCTAGAGAAAATTCACCCATTCTATTTAGAGCTCTGCATCAGCAAAACTTCAAAAATCAAAGCTTGCAAATTGGTTTTCCATTTGATATGCAGTTGATTACTAGTCTTTGATAAAGAATCCAGTAAAATTTCGCTAACTGACATATGCAAATTTTGAAAAGTCATCCGTTCTAATTAGATGGGAAGTTCTATTTGAAGCTTGAAACGAATCTTTCGTACGATATTCTTCATAAGTGAATCTTCTTTTATTTTAGATCAACTGTCAATACTATTATTAAGTGATGAGAAAAAATCTAAACTATGTTCAATATTACTCCCGTTGTTTTAAACTTCAAAGTATCATCGAGAGAGAAATGAAAAATTAGTTCATGTTTAAAAATTGTTTAAATTTATAGTGTTCTGCATCTCTCTAATTTTTTTGAGATGCAATTTATGTTGTCTAGTGTAACCTTGAACTAGTTGATTTTCTAGTATTTAGTGCAGTAGCATACAATTGAAAGAAAACGACAACAAATCATAAGTGCGAGATTCTTAAAATAAGAAGGCCACTGGTTTTAATATGATTCGAGAACATGCACAAGGTCAAAGTACATAACGATTATTTAAATGTCAGTGAAAAAATAACACCAATCATGTGGGTTCTTTTAAAAACTTGAACAAATTTCTATTTTCAAGGATTGTCAATTGAAAGTTGAGTCATTAATAGTAATAATACACGAAGATAAAACAATACTAGTTGCATGCACTCAAATGGCTTGATTATTTAACTTCTATCAGTAATTTATTTCATGGTTTTCTTTTATACGCATGAAAGCAAACCCTATTATTCATGCACATGCAGCTACACCTCAAAGTCATTTACTGATTAAGATTTCTAAATTCAAGGTTCATGAAGAGGATGTCAGCCTGTATTACTGCTTACAAAGTGTCAAGCTAGCTAGAAAAACTAATGGTTTTCATTAAAAAAGCATTTTTGCAAACTCTTGATTTATAAACAACCAAGTTTTGAAAAGCTACTCCTTGTTTATCGATACAGTGCATCTTATCTTTCTATTTGTGTTGATGAGTCAAGCATCTATTGTGCTTACTTGATAACGACGAGTGACGTTTTATTTCACAATATCAACAATAATAAGCGATAGTCTTATTCGCTGACAGTATCCTTATGAAAACAAAACCTGGAAATAAAATTCCACTAACAATAAAACAACCACCTTGTGTGATTCAAATAGTGAAAAGATATTTCTTCCTACATAATATTGATTCTATTGATGTAGGAACATATGAAGAGCGATAATAAAGCTTATTTGAAAGAAGTACAGCTCACGTTCTACGAGAATATGAAATTTTTATGGAAGAACTCTAATGCACGAAATTAAAATCATCTTTAATTTCACTTTACTTGATCATTCTATTCCTAGTAGAAAACAGATGGTCATTGATATCGTGCTTGATATTGTGATAAAAACAGAATGATTCAAGCAAGTACACTATTATAAGCACTATTTTTTTCTACTATTTTTCGACACAATCTTTGCCTGTGAAATATGTTACTATGAAAAATCTTGCGTTACCTTTGCTCTCTCTCTCTGCATGTGAACGCGTGTCGTTGCTACAGTCATAATAATATTCTTCTCTTTCTCTTCTGTGTTTATTGCACCGAGCAACAGTATGAATGAAATAAAAGTAAACGAGCTAGCTTGATATCGTCATATTAATTTTATGTAGCGCCCTCTGTATTTTCACAATTACTTCATACGTAGATTCCCTATAAAATGTCATTTTGTCTGTTGCATTGCAATTTCAACTTATCCTAAAAACATGGTATCAAACGAACGAATGTCGAAATGTCATGGCATCGCTATGACATCAAAACGCAGAATGGTGACTAATATGTGTTTATAGGTAGCACAGTTCTCTTCATCGTATTTTGAACGAATTCAATATACTGGCTATACTTAGTTAGTCCGCTCGTTTAATATCTGTTAACGGTAGTTAGCACGACTGGCCCCTCGATTGTACCTCTCTAGTGTTGAATGTATCTCTCCTCTTTTCTCCTTACCATCACCATTGTTGTTTTCTCTCTCTCTATTCTTCTTCTCTTTCTTCCTCCCCGCATATAAATATGTGTGTGTTTTTCTATTTTGGGGGAATAAAACGTAAAGCTCGACGAAGCGAGCTAACAATATTGTACATTTTTTATTGCGAAATAATTCATTAGGAATCCAGTTACAGTTGCTGATAAGTAAATCGATGCATTCACTTCATGTTTTTAAAAGAACAGCTTAGAAAAGCTGTTCGTTAGATATGGTAGAGAAATTATTTCAACTTGAAAAATAAAACATGAACTCTTTTTCGCATTTATCAATTTTGGAAAGTTACATGTGACAAAAGCATTGGCATCGAATTCTTCAGTCGTCTCAGGAGGACTATAGAAATTGTCTGTTTGCTGACAAGAAGTTACTAACAAATCCTATATCTGAAAGAATTTTGAAGTTGAAAGATTCATCTGCAAGTTACAGCATGAATTACATATTTTTGTAATATATTGAGCAGATCACTGAAAAAACCTATTAGTTTATGTTACACATTTGATAACTTTGTAGGTGATAATAATTTCTGACTCCCTCACAATCCTATCTACTTTGTGTTATGAACACAAGTTAAAAAGTAGCATCAACATTCTTCAATTATATTATGTGTTTCTCGATTGCGACGGCTAAACAAAAGCTCATATCAATACCAATAGGGAGCATCAACATTTTTTAAATTAAAAACTTCTCAAGGCGATCAATACATAGGATGTTTCGACTTGTTCAAGCAGTTGTATTTAGTTACTCAAAAAGTAGCAATATTTGAAGGTTTCATAATTCTTTCTAATCATCGATGGTATCTGTATACAGAAATAATTGAAGTCTTGACTAGATTAGTTTTAAGATAAATATTCAATGATAATGTCGATAACATTCTTAATTTTTGCATGGAAGTAGCTTTCTTCCTCAGATGAACATAACATTGAATAATTCTGCCAAAAAAAATATTTTTTAGAATTTAGAAGGACATTTTATTTTCTAAAATCAATGAACATGATTCGAACATATGAAAACAAAATCAGATACTCTCAATAATTTTTTTAAAGCATCGACTCATGAGCTACTCATCATTTGTGCAGATGCTGCAATGCTCGTATACATCTATTCCAGCATGCATTCACAGTTGTTGACGAATGTTTTCCATAAAAGAATTCAATTGTTTACTATTTTGCCCAAGCAATTCGAAGAGACGTTGACTTGCTTTTTGTACCACACCATACCACATTATAGATAACGATTCATAACGAGTTTCTAGAATGATAACAATAAAAGATGGCATGAACATTTCATTATTATCCGTTGATGTAAAACTTATCAGAGATTTTCCACTCAATTTTTCGATTATGTTTCCATCTAATTTCCATAGACCATCGAACTTTTGTTTATTGATCAAGAAACGAACAACGTTTCGATCATAGGTTGGCCAAACATCTTCAACCGTTTGTATAATATCATTCTCTTGATGTTCGTTTGTTAAGTATGTGTTTTTATTAGAACTTGTGGAGAACATCGCACTAGTATGCTGAAAATGTTGAACGCTATTCCCAATTAAAGTAGATGACGATCTTGGTGCACTATCAAACTTGTTTGATTCCATGCGTCTCATACAGATTGCGGAGGATACGGGCATGGCTATCAATCTTTTGGCTGATGTTTTTGAACAGCTAGATATCGATCTGATGGATGATATAGGACGAGAAGAATTATGCGAATGAGGTCGTTGTAAATGTTGGTCATTGTCTGAAATTGCAATCGGTACTTCACGTAAGACCATTCCGGCATTACTTATATTCATTCGTCTCTCAACAACCACGAATGCCGAGCGTGGACTAAGAATTTTATATTTGGGTGAAAGTTCAATAATTTTCTTGTTGGTCATTTCTTGCTCGTTATCAGTTGTTGAGGGATGATTATATTTTCGAAACCAACTTTGTAATGAACTGTCAGTATCGGTTCATGGAATTTTAGCATGTTGTAATTCAATTATCAGTGCTTTAGCTGTCAGTCGAGCTATCACACCAGCGTTGCTTACAAAAGAAACACGATCGATTTTTGCTTCGCTTACTTTTTGTTAGTCCGTATACAATGTTACAGCTGAATCAGCATCGAACGTCGACGTTTCATCATTATAGTTAGTGCATAAACAATCAAACGAACATTACCATAAGCCAGTGGTAACTTTGTCAGGGCACTCATGACAGATGTATTCAGATGCCATTTTACTTGAACATCAATTATACAAGATTGTAAAGCTTTTTGTAATTGTTCACCGACATATAAATCAACAGTTTCGTTAGGTGGAATGAGTACAAAGCGTCCATTGGTACCCATGTAACTTTTTTTCGAGTCGTAACGCGTCTCCAAGCGTTTGTGAATGATAGCACTTCACGCATCAGGACGCATCTAGAATGCAACATTTTCGGGGGTGCAGACGTGCCCAAGGTAACCTGACGCGTCTACACTCGTTTAGTAACTTAACCTACCATAACGCGTTCGCATTTGAAGACGCGTTAG
Source organism: Rotaria macrura (assembly GCA_900239685.1). Taxonomy (NCBI): domain Eukaryota; kingdom Metazoa; phylum Rotifera; class Eurotatoria; order Philodinida; family Philodinidae; genus Rotaria; species Rotaria macrura. The sequence goes on along the minus strand of OENT01000078.1, from coordinate 224,018 downwards.
GACCCGTCCAAAACGCAACATTTTCAAGCGTGGGAACGCATCCAAAATCAAACGCGTCTAAGCTCGTCTGCATACAAGATGAGTTAGAACGCGTTTACGTTTTTCCCCAAAAAAAATTAAAAATCATCATCACTCTGTGTCGGAATTGAGCCGACGCATCATATTAAGCTATGATATAACAACCAAATACCATGAGCAACAGAGTGGTAATTTTTCGATCGATAGCGTGAACCAAGATTTGAACCCATGAACTGTTGATTACAAGCCGAACATAACTTGCGCTGAGCCATACATAGCTGGATATTGTTATCATCTTCATAAATCAGATGAATTCATCATTTTACAGTGTCTTCGATAAGTTTACGAATAGAGTTGTCGACTTATCTTGATTT
>OENT01000078.1:0-223007 GCA_900239685.1 Rotaria macrura | reverse complement strand
GCATTATCACAGAAATACTCATTTGATAAAATTAATCTGTTAAACCAAACCTTATTTGATTCAATCCTTAACACATAAACGAAGACCGAATTTTACAGCTCAAAAGAAAAAATATCATGGATATCATATACGTATTCAATAAAACTAAATAAATTTCTTTCTTACTTAACTGAATCAATAAGGGACTTTTTTACCGCTAACAACAATTTCCAACGACGAAATATAACACTAAGAATTTGCTACAGGGTAATTAAGTACTTTAGCTAGAGCAAACTCCGTTTCACCCAAGCCTATTTTTGTATAAATGCAGCTTTCGATAGCTGCCATTCTTAGGCATGCACCAAAATCAAAACTGGTTGGAAGTTTTGGTTTTTATTTTGGAAATATAATCTTTTTGACGCATTTCAAAACAAAAACCTCAAAACCAAAAGTATTAGATTTGGTGCATGTATGACTACTCTTCATTGATATTACCTACTATTTAACTATGAATTCAGTTGTGTTTCGGAAATCAGTGTAATAAAGAGCGTTTTCGGCATTTCATGAACTCACTCATACCTCCAAGAAACGCGTTTTATCTACTTTTTCGATTTTACTGCGTTTATTGGTTAGCAAAAAAATTGCGTTTCCATCGTGATACACGATCTAACGCAAGAAAAGACACAGATTGCGTTCACACGCGTTTTAAAATAAGAATTTAAGCGCGTTTGTATGCGCTTGCTCTGATTAACACTGAAAAGCTCCTCGAAGTTCTGTAAACGCGTTTAAAAGGATAATTAAAAAACGCATTTATCGGCGTTTTTATCATCACTCGATACTGAAACGCATCAGGACGCCGAAATTTGCAACATAAACGCATCTAGCTGCGTCTAAAATGCGTTTCCTGATTACAAGGGTAGCACGTGCAAAACCTTTGACTAGAGAACGACAAGGTGAATCGCCCAAACCAAAAGAAAAAATTCGAGTGAGCATCGACATCGAACGACATACGTTGAGCACTTGATCAATATTGGATATTTCTCCATCAGTCAAAAGAAAGATTTATCGAGTGCGAACGTGTTTAGGTCGATTATTTTCGAGCCATTGAAGCGGTTTAAACTTTAAAAGAAAGAGGAAATTATTCTAAAGAATAAATAAATAAATTCGACATCCAACTCGCCAATTCTGTTCCACCCAAATTCTCATGCATCTGTTTTGTGAATTGATCTGCTTTATGAACGTTCTCTTCGCTGTACACAGCAGAGGTGGGCGGGTCACGGGTTTCAACCCGCGGGCCCTGCGGGGCCACGTGGCACGGGCCCCGCGGGGAGCCATTTTTTAAATTTCTTCGGGATTTTCGGGGCACGGGTTCTCTTCAAGATACGGGCGGGCGAGGCGGGTTTGGAAATTGTAAAAGTCTGCGGGGCTCGGGCGGGGCGAGGATGGATTTGGACGGGGGCGGGCGGGTACAGAATTTCTGCGGGGAACGATGAAGGACTGTGAAAATGTTTTTCGATAGATTTCATTATTCTACATATACGCTACGACGCATATATTGATTGGTTCATTATTTTCATCCAATCAACAGCGACAAGCTGACTTCTTTGTTTCTTCCTTTCCTTATCTTTTCTCATATTTCGATTATTGGATTTATGCTAAATAGGGATAGAATCAACAAAAAAAGCATTCGATATTTACAATTAATATATAGAATCAATTGACTCTCTTATCAATGGCATTGATGGAATTACATGCTTTATCATCTGATGAAGAATCGTTTGATAGTTCGATGACATTGAATACCACTCGCTCATATTCAAATAATTCTACATGTCTTGATCAATGTTCATCGAGTAATATCAAATACAATCCATTCAATATCAAGATGCTTTTGAAAGAACAACCAGAGAAATATGTACTTGTCGAAAATCACAAAGTCAATCATGTGAAACCATCTCCATGAAGAATAGATCACTGATAATAAAATAAGGAATGAAGAAAACTTTCTACGGGTTTCACGGGTGCGGGGCGGGCCCGCCAGAAAATTGGCGGGGTGGACGGGGACCCGGACCGTGCGTCTCTACGGGGCGCGGGCGAGGCAGGGCGAAGGTTGGACGGGGTACGAGCGAGGCGGGGAACGTTTAGAAAAATTACTCACGGGGATCGGCGAGGCGGGTTGCCAAGCGCAGCGGGCCGGGACCCGTGGGGAGCCAAAAATCGATGCCCCGCCCACCTCTGGTACACAGTTGTTACGTCTGAAAATAGTGGTTGATAGCTATCTCCAAATCGAACGGTATTAAAATGAGAATTAAATGGAAGAATCTCAAGAAAAAGAAGTAATGTTTAACAAGCTAGGCCAATCTTATTTTCGCTTCTCATGGGTCCAGTGCAATCGACGACAAAAACAAATTCATTCGTAAGGGCCAATTTATTAGTCACACGTTGGCAACCTTCATTCGTTGGTGTAAACGAAGCCATAACAGCACCAGGTTCAACGCCAACAATCATATTCGATCGCTTATAAGTCAGATCAATATCGAGAAGAATATCTCGATTTAAATGAGTATTTTATCGAGCAAATTCAACGATATACACATCGGATTGAGTCTAATCAACTTGAATCGGATGAGACGATAAATTGACTCGTACTATTTATTCCACTCTTTTCCACTTGACAACGAAACTGAATCGTTTACTGAGTTGATTAAACATATGTCGATGTGGTTCCCGCTGGTGTACTGATACCACCTTCATTCGGATTACAACGAGGAGCGATCGTAGTCGGGACGACAAAACGAATGCTGCTACCGTTCTGTACGAGATCTAGTTCAGTGACGTACGAAATAGGAGTGTCATATTCCCATTACTGTTACCAGTAAGTGGTAAGTCATAAAGATTATTATGTAAAAAGAAGTAATTGATGAGTAAAATAATTGCTAAACACCTTTAAATATAATATTTTTCAATTATAAAAACACTTACCGTTACCTTGGTAAGTGGAAGTGGAAGTAATATTAATATGATACACCTAGTACGAAATCGACATATGAAATTCTTTGCCCGGTAATAGTGCACCAACATTAATAATAAAATTATCTTGTGAGTTTTCATTTTGTTCGAGTAAATAAGTGCCATGACCGTGTCGAAGTGCATCATTATATTCGAATTGTGCCGCTTTTTTCTCTTTCAGTTCAGCTGTGATTTCTCGATCATCAATCTGAGCAATAAATGAATATATGCCTGCTTGATCTTCGATTGGAAAACAGTACACAGTTTCGATTGGTTGTGTCTCATCGTTACGAAAAATCTGCTGTACAGTCACATCGGGAGCAAATCTTGGTATGGTGGCTTCGACGCACACTCGTTTCAATGATAAATATTGTTTTTGTTCCTGTACTGGTTGACGATGTGGTCCACGGGGGGCAAGAATTGAACAAATGTTTTTACGAAGTGTGTTGAGAAGTGAATTATTTGAGTTTTTAAACCAAGCCTTTCAATATCAATTCTGAAACAACTATGAGTAAGGGTCAATATTAATCAGAAACGATAGAAAACAGTGTGAATCATAGTTAAACATATGACCTAATTATATAGAACAAGAAAAAATATGATAAAGATGAGAAGAGAACGATAGGATTTTGAGGCATCAAAGAAAAACAGAAGCGGTTAAAAAGTATCGACGTGATGAAAATGTCTGATGATGACTGAAGTAATGTCATAATCACATGAAAGTTACAAAGTTGAAGCAGATCACGCACAAATATGATCATTAACAAGTTAATCGTTCATTTTAAAGCAGATGTCAAAGATCTTAATCTACCAAAGAATGTATGAAAGTTTGTAATATCTGAGTAATATAATATTGTTCGAAGATTGTGCGCACGAATATCTTGACAACTCATTTTTTTGAAAGTCAAAAAGAAGACTACATGTAATAAGAAATGCTTTAAGCAATGAACAGTGCTATTAATTTCATAGTTTGCTTGTAAAAGTGATGTCAAAGAATGTATCATATCTTCAAAACTGAAGATATGATATTCAATACTTTTGAGAGTTGATAGAAACATATCTTTTCCCATATCAAGTAAACTATTGTTCAAAATAGTAATCTGTCTCGTGAGTTCGATAATTTGAACGTTCGTATTCATCGTTGTTTGTTGCATGATTGGTCGAATATGTTTTTTGTGGAATATGTTCATTGATCGATAAGAATTGAGAAATTGAAGAGATTCTAGTAGCTCAAATGATTAGAGTGTGTTGAAAAATCTTGGAATAGTTTCTTTTCCACAGCAACATCTCGAAGAAAGAAGAAACTTCCATCTCCTTTCTATGGTTTTCTATATTATTTATAATCTATTCCGTTTAAAAAACGTGACGATTCTAAGCAAAGAAACAATCTAAACGATCAAGTAAATTAGAAATTGTTTTATGAACTTCGTGCATAGTTATGACAAAATTAATTATGTTTAAATAACTGATGAATTTGAGTTTAAATATTTATAGTTCAGAGTATAATTCGATTAAATCTATTCTAAGCATGGGAGTTCCTAATATGAAACTATAGAATATTGTTTGAGATATTAATCTAAAATTCTCAATGGGAGAGTCATGTGTTTTACATTCTAGAAATCTTACAACTGTGGTACTAATAACTATCGAAATCTACTAGTTTGATTTCATGTTGTGCACTTCAATTAAGCCACGCCCTTCCCCATCCTAAATATTCATTTTCGCCTCGGGTCATCGAATCCTGCTGAAATTTTCATGGAAGATTTGTTCACTGCTAGGTATTTCACAGTAAATATTTCAGTCCAAAACATTGAGTCTGTGGGCATTTATTGTGGAATCGTGGTGTAAAATTGGGGTGCTGGTATTTCCCATATTTCTTCCCCGTTACAAATACAGTTGAGCTTGGGTTGATTTTATAATATAGTTATGACCTGCCACTACAACTTAAAAGAGGCCGAGTTTCCAATTTCATTTCTCAATTTTTTAATGGAAACATGTAGTGCAAAAATTGAGAATCTAATGCTGCTCAACGTTAAAAATTTCGATATTCGAAAACAAAGATCATCTAATCATAAAATTCGACTCTGTTTGGTTAGAGTGGCACGTCATAGCTATGAATTATAACCAACCCGAACTCTGTATCATAAACAATGGTGGAGACATTTGGGAAATACAAAAATGACATAACAGAAAACCATAAGTTGAGAAAAACGCAAAATAATTTTCCAGAATGATTTTCAAGGCCTTTTTGCAGAATGAAGTTTTTTTTAAAGAGTTTTTTTATGTATTTACAATAAATATATTTCCAAGTCAATATATCAGTGACATATACAGCATGTAGTAATCATTCCGATACATCGGCAACGAAATTCAAAACTCATCGGTAATAAAGTTTTCAAACAAGCATTTCCTCAATGAGTAGAGTGTTCTCAAAATAATGAGTTTTTCCCGATGAAAAACATTCATAAAATGAATAAGTTATACTGCGTTCGACAACTGACATCTTGCTCTACCAGATGCACTAGAAATCGAAAAATCTGATCAGAATTGATATTTTAGGTTGGGGGATGGCTTAATAAAGTAAAGTTCAAAGACTTCTTCGTATCTTGCTGATGTTCAATGCTTGAACTATAGTTAAGTTGACTATTTGAACTTATATTTCATTCAGAATTCCATTGAATATGACCTAGGTCTTCTCAGATCATGTAACATGCCAATAGTCAACTTGATAACGTTAAAAGCTCTGAGAAAACATATTTTACAGAACTAAACAGTACGCTGAATTATCTAGCTTCAGTGTTTTTTCTCGTGTGTTCACCTAACTAATTAAATTAGCTCATTAATGTTTATTAAGAGTGCTCATCAAATAGGCATTGTAATTCATTCGCTGATTTTCTCTGAATATTGCAATAGATTAACTTTGTTAAATATTTAATATAAATATTCGATTAATGACAATGACAAAGGATGATTTCATTATTTTTTCACAGCAGATAGATGGACGATTTTCGATGATTCTTCACTCGGTAGGAAAAATTAGAATCGATGTTGCGTTGGCAGAATTTGTGTTGGTGACTGTTATTTACACGTGTTTCAGTATGCAAACAAACAAATTCATATTTGCGCCATTGAAAAGAAAACAATCGACTGCTTACAGATATTCTTTGAAAGTCTGTTACAGTCACATGCTAAAATTGCTTTCTCTATACTACCAGCTATGACGCTAAAAGATTTCAACTCTTGCACATCCATGATACTATTTCGATATTGAACAGTTTCTATCCATGTACATCGAATATTCCTTATGAAATACTTCAAAAAATATACAAAAGTTCAATAAAATAGTCGAATATTCTTCCATTTCTGATTATTGAATCGTTGTACACACTATCTTATACATGGGAATCGATTCATTTCAAGTGTTGATTCTCAATATTGTTGCCACTATTATACGATTTACGTTAATAACATAATAGCGTTTGAAATACGTTAAATTATGACAGAAGCGACCTTAACACACCTGAGTTGTTTTCAAATAGTTTCCGACTACACAACCCTACACATTAGTATTGTTTTAAATATAACTACATGTCAAATTTTCTCTGTTGCTTTTCATTCCTACTGATTTCGATCCATGAAATCTTAATGGGAATCATTTTATTTTCGCTAACTGTTCAGTTTGTTTGTTCGGTGAGTCTGAATGAATATAATGAGCACCAGGGATATATATCACAAGGATAAAGTTAAATAAAGTTCTATTTTTGATAGCTATGTTCACCGAAGATATGAAGTACACCATTAAATCAGACAAATATTTTCAAGTGAACAGAAAAGGATCTCGAAGAAACGAAACCAATCTTGAGAAAAAAAAAGAAAAACAAACATGAGTATTTTCTAGTCCTCAAAAAATCAAAACATGAAATAACTTTAAGAATATGAGTGTTTTTTTCCATCTTGAAATGTGTCCAACTATATAGGAATTTGTTCTCGTGTCACTCTATAAATACCATCGATTACTCGAAGTTTCTCTCGAAGCGACAGTCGTCAAAACTTTTACGGTGATTGTATTCACAACGTTCAAAGAAGAAAAAAAGGAAATCTTATCACGTTCAAACTTTCCGTTTATATCATGACTAGCAAATCTTGCGTAGGCTCTCTTTTTTCACTTGAAATCATTCTACAAGACATTTGATCTCAAACAAACGAACTTTAAAAAAATGCTGTTATTAGAATAAAATATCAAGAGATGATAGTGCAACTTCAATCTTGCATATAATCATCAAAAATGACAATCTCATACTGTCTCATTAATCATGCCACATAAGCATCAGAAAAGAATTTAATCGAATACAGACTTAAATTATTCGTAATCACATCACTTACAGTGTGTTAAACACATACTTGAGAAAAGTCTTTGATGTCTAACATGCCCATTCCAATTAAATCGGTAGATGAATAATGGATCTAATCTGTTTTCAAGCTTATGGTCGAACAGCAGACAACTAACCATTATTACGTTTTTCCTTATTCTAAAACGCCAATTTTTTGTGTATTATGAATGATACAGTCGCATTTGTATCTGAAACGATCACAGAAGTTGCTCGTCAACTGGCCCTATATACTAGTTATGCTGCTTTAATTGGTGGAATCATCGGTAATACAATAAATGCTATGGTCTTTGCAATGTCGAAAGTATTTCGTGGCAATCAATCTGCTTTCTATCTGATGGTGGAATCCGTCGTTGATTTTGGTGCAGTATTGAATGTTTTTATCTATCGTATTTTCTTATATGGATTCAATTTTGATGCCATGAATCCATCAGCCGTTTGGTGTAAAGTCCGTTCAGTGCTACTTCAATGCTTTGTAATGATGTCTCTGACGACAATTTGTCTCGAAGCGATAGATCAATATCTATCAACTAGTCACAATTCTTGGCTACGTCGAAAAAGCACATTAAAAACAGCTCAACGTTTCACATGTGTCAATATCATCATTTGGCTTCTACATGCTATTCCATTTGGAATATTTTACGAAATAGCTCCATCGTTGGGCTGTGATATTTACAACAAAGTTTTTCATTTATACTTTTCCGTTGTTTATTTGTCGCTTCTCAACGGTCTATTGCCACTACTGATTTCATCAATATTTAGTGCACTTGCTTATAGAAATGTTCGTCGTTTGATACGACATCAGGTACCGATCGTTCGAAGACGACTTGATCGTCAATTGACTGCCATGGTTCTTACTCGCGTCACATTTCTTTTTTTGATCTCCGTTCCTTTCGGTATTTATCTACTCTATTCATTGAATGCGTCGAAAGTCAACAGAAGTATACTCTACTCAGCTATTGATAAACTCTGTTCAGCTGCAACTAGTTCTTTATTTTACTTGAATTATTCTGTAAGTGATTATCTTATTGATACGATGTTGACAGAATGATTGATCGTTTTTAGGGTTCGTTTTATTTGTTTTTGTTGACATCACGAAGATTCCGTGGCCAAGTCAGACACTGTTTAATAAAAAGATTTTGGCAGAAACCGTTTTGCAAGAGACAAAACGAAGTGGCAGCATTTGGTATTCAAGTGAGACCAATATCGGCCGTTTCTATTGACGATTGAACGGAATATGCAAGCGAAAAATATTTTATCGTATTTTAAAGAGAACAGAAGAAACACTATTGCATGGAAGTGCATACTGTTCTTTGTTTTTCAAAAAGTTTGTTCTTATTCTACGCATGCTCATATATTTACAAGATTTTTATACCATAGAACTGAAGTGTTTCAGTTGCACATACGTATCTTAGTGATATCATTTTCATACATATTTATGAATTGAATGTCGTAGTCTCGTTTAATTTTGATTGAATCAATTGCAGAAATGGATAGACACGAGTTGAATGAGTAGTTCTTAGACAATAGGTTAAGCCAACGTTTGTGATTATTAAGTAGTTCGATTCTTATTTCGCTATAAGTTCACAAGTTATGCAAAATGACTTCAGAGAAATATTGCAGAACTCGCTAGAAACCTCATGTCATCATTTGTTAGTTTCGAAATTTAACAAAAATGATAAATTATTTATTTGAATGTCAATATCAACAAATGTACAGTGATCGTTTCACGAAACTATGATAAAAGAAAGTGTCTAATCAAAGTAAGCTTAACATTTTGAGTTCATAGTTTCTACCATTGTATTGAAGCAGTAGAAAAGTCAATAGAGCAGCTGAGTCGCACTGTATCAATGAAATTTCTAGTTTCGATAGTACCATTTTTATGCTTGAAGGAGTGAATTGATATGAAAAACGACTAAATGAAATCCATACATATGTAAACAATAGTTTTTTTGTTCATAAATTCCATCACTTTGTTCGTCAAGATAAAACCAAACGACAATACTTATGTTGCATATCTATTTATAACTTATGTGAAATAGAATGTGATGACCCACATGACATAAACATAAGACTACTGATTAGTGGAGTCAGTCTCTCAGTCACCTAGACATTGTCTTAGAATAACAATAGACAGAGTATAAAACATCATACAACTGCCTAGGGACAATAATCGATGCAACTTTGTTTACTAGTAGCTGCATTCGATTTGAATTCAAAACAAAACATTAGTAAGACGATCACAATATTTCAGCAGTAAATCTACAAAAAAATAGTTTCAACCAATTATCAAACTTGAGAACAAATAAGACGAAGAATAACTCCAATAGGTACTCAAATGTATGAAAATTTCATTGACATGTCTCTTAAAGGTTTCATGTTGTAATATACGGAGAAAAAAAGAATTTTCTGCATACTGTGGCCGAAAATTTCATGAGATTATTTTTGTCGAAAAGGAATAAGTACAATTAATCGAGAATTAAAAAGAAAAGTCAAGCGTGAGATGTGATTACAAAACATAAGATGTTGGTTTTCGTGTGCACTATGACAGCCTACCTTTCGATGAAATGCTAAATCTTAAACGCTATAAATGCAACATACCCTCTATATGTATATGAATCTATGCATCAATTTTTGTTTCAAATGGATTAATTTGAAGCTTGACCACTAGCTGTTCATTAGTAGTACAGATGATAGTATTAAGCTCTCGTATGACAGTAATTTAGATTTAGTTTCTGCAAAATTCAATATTTTCTGATTGAAAAGCGATTTCTGCTTGAAATATTAGTGTTTTTCTTTTGAACGATTGATGTCTAACTGAAGATGGAGAAACAATTCAAAACCCTTCCATGAATGTTGACTTTCTCTCTCTAACCTCATTCTCTTATTTGTTAATAAGCAAGACTAGAAAACGATTGATCGTTGGCTTTTGGTTCTGATCATATCTCTAACGAAAACTCATTCATTACTTGCTGTAATTTTATAAAAACATCTATAGAAGCTATTCATAAAAAGAATAGAAAAATCAAATCAGTTGATACGTATTTTTGAAAAATACATTCATGAGTTTAGTTTCTGTTGATTGGCTAATATATAACGAGAATGATGATCAATTAGTTTTCGCGTTTTGATTCGAGTTTGCCCTATCATCATAAACTTAAAGTTAAAATTCAGAGTAAACTTAAATACAATGTCTGAACATAATATCAATTCACTGTAGTCATCCGTTACATTGGCAGTTAATTCTTTGTATCCTTCTCCTTCAACATATGTTCCACTGAATTCCCTTGTTGTATAAATAAATTGTTGTATTGTAGGAGCAGCTCTTTTAACATAGATGATAGACTCTTGATTGTATTCGCGACCTAGTTCAATGAATGCACTACGTTCCATATCGGGTGAAATATTGTGTAAAATAACGAAGAAACTTGTTTCATTATCGCCATTATATACACTCAGTATTGATGAACAAGCAAATAAATTAGTTAGATCGATGGTCAAATTGAAAGTACGTTCTCGAATAGCTTCGTCGCTCAAAAATTCCGATCACTAGGGATCTTGTTGTTTCGTCCAGCACTTATCAAAACGTAACCACCTCCATTCAGTAATCTTTCTACTGCGAATGAAGAGTATGTTATTGGATTTATAATGGATGTCCATGAACCTTGATCCGAGGAAAAAGTCAAAAGGTAATTATTTTAAACAAAAGCAGAAAAGAGGAGATCATCTAGTGGCATATATAGTCGGATCTGACAATTCATAATTCAGTAGAAAATAAAGTATTTTTCATATTGATACCTGGAGAACTCAAGAAGGATTCAGAGTTGTGAACATTATCACATATCTTAATCTAATATATGAGAAATCTAGTAGATGTCGAATGCATGTCGAGTTACATTCAGTCAAAATTGGATATATATGAAACACAAAGAGGTATAGCAAGACTGATAGATTTTTGTTTTAAATGCTGAACTTACTTGATGAAAACTTGTTGTATTATTTTCTGTTGTAATAAAGGATTCATTTTGTCTATCTACGCTTAGCTATGAAGCCAGCTCTCTGTTGCTGATGCCGTTTAAATGATATTCTCTTTGAATCATTTCGGACTTGGTAGTTTTCTGATATATTAACAAGCTTGATATATTGATCTACTCAGATACAAACTATTATATCCAATGTCTAGTACAACCCATTTGGTAAATTTCTAAATATCCCCAATGACTTTTGTATTCGGATGAGTTCTTGAATTGATAGAGAATGGTCAAAATTCTTGACGTCGTCTACCGAAATATAGTATCGTATGATAGGTGACTGAGACTGTAGTTTTTTCAGAGTAAGATGATTAACTGATAAGAACTACTGACAAAAAATATTACTATTCAAAACGGTGGCAAAGTGGTGATGATTTACTTGCTCTTGTTTTTCATCGAAATTTCATTTGTATCTTAATTTTCAGACGCAATCGTGAATCTTATTTACGAACGATACTAATTGAAAAGAAATTTTTTTTTCTTACGCTTTATCGATGTTCATCATTTGGATGAAATTAATGTATCCATTAGATAAAGAGAAAAGCAAAAATTTTAGATAAAAACTAACGCATCTAACTCAATCTTCTAAAATGTTCCTAATACCTATGCCAGTTTGTGTCTTTTCTTGTTGCTCTTTACCATATAAAACACTCAAAGTTATTGAAGCAGTTAAGAGAAGAACAAAAATTATAAACACCAAACCAATAATTTTTCCGTTAATCTCCATGTTTTTTTCATTCGTAAGAAAGATCTAACAAGTAATACAAAAATTACATAAGTGAATAGAAGAAAAAAAATAAAACTATATAGTTGACAACTAATACACATTGATATGCGGCATTTATTATAAAACATATGTAAGATAAGTACTGGAGTCATAGGATAGTCTGACCAGTAGGATAGAATTCGTATAAGTGCATGTTTAACTCATTACGAAGGATCATTATATGCATGAAAGTTCATAGTACATTCGATATTTTACATTACGAAAATAGAAAAAGAGGAAAACTTCAATTTGAAACCTAATCTAAAAATAGATTTGGCGGGTTTTATACTATCTTGAAAATTTCAGAAGAATGGAACACTCATGTTCAAAACTAAGAGATAAATATCTTCGTTCTTATGAGTAATGGATGTTTTTGGAAAACAAAAGCATTCATCTTGGCAAAACTTTCAATATCGTTTTGCAGTCATAAAATTTATTTTCAAATGAATTGTTGGATGGAGATTTCTCGATCTTCTTGTTTATCATAGTGCCTTGTTATAAATATAATTAATATCAAGAATAAAAAGTAAAAGAATTGAGGTGGATACATAAGAGTGAGAAATATATTTCGTAAAGCAAATCAGAATATGTAGGATAAGTGAGAAAAAGTAAAGAGATTTGAGTGAAATGCATCTAGGTGAGAAGATTATTTTAAATCTATTGAAATGAGACTAATTTTTCAATTGTTTGCTATGCTGCTTACTTCAATACTATTTTGAAGGTAAATACGCCAAAGTTTGGCCGAAAAAAATGCAAATAAATACTTGTGTTACTTAAAGATAAGCACAACAACAACAAGGTGAAAACATTTTCAAATTATCTAACAGTTTCTCGATACAATAGCGTTTATAAAAAGATGAAATGTTTATAAGGTGCTTTTAATCAGAAAAAAATAAATGGATGTCCACTGAATGACTAATGAAAGCATAGACACGATGCAGTATCTTGTCTAAGTGAGAAAAAACTACTCTATCAAAAACAAAAAAACATAAAACGACAAATGCAATATCATACAGCTACCTATGTGGATTGCAGTTATACAGCACAAGTAAAAACAAATGTTTGTACTGGCTATGTTTCATCTTCAGCCATATCAATGGAATCAAATATATTTTTGCATAGTGAATGCTTATGTATAAACAGAAACAATGAATATTCTCTGCTGTGGTTTAATATTGAGTTTTCTCTAGAGCAAACGAAAACAATCATTTTTCTATAGATTTATACAGAATAGAATCATGAAGAAAATCTATTTCATACTACAAAAGATGCGGTTGTATTCATCCATATCAAAGTCTGAAATCCTTTCATTAATGAAACATCTAACTGTGATAAATTCGTTGATTCCAATGAGTCGATTTCCTACCATCGAGTACGTTGAATCTTGACCGTATGATTGAGAATTTCGTATTCTAGTTCGAATTAGTGATTGCATGAATGTAGGTCGATTACTTTTGCTCTTTGATTTATTACATGCGTCCATATTACAGAGAAACATTATCAAATAAAGCGAGTTCCTTTATCATTCTTATTTCTATAATTGATAGTGACAGACATAGAAAAATTGAATAGATAAAGCCATCTGATGTGTGATCATCGATGATAGATATATTTCCCAAATATAAATCTTCTCCTTGCTTTGTTCGTTCTCTGTTTAGTATTTAGCCTTTCGCTTTTCTCAGACTTCTGAATTACTCCGATTGTGGGAATGATTCTTCGATGAGTAGAAAAATAAATACATCGAAGCAAAGATATAAATCATCTATCAAAATGATATTCTTTAAGTTATGCAAAATCTTTCCTGAGAACATTGATGGTTTCAAGTTTTTTAATTATCTACTTTAAACCAATGAATTTCTAACACTAGACAGTATTATAACCACATTGCATCGTGTGATAGATTTACTATTTTAAGAGCAATATCAATGTGTATACGAAGAAAATTTAAATTTAAGAATTATGGAATGAACGAAGTATAGCTGAACGATAGCTGAGTCAGATAGGGCTACAAATGATGTGATTAGCTTCTCATTTCGGTTATACAAAAATATTAATTTACAGTTTCAAAATCGCAATGATACTGAAACACTTCTTCAGTTCCAATTCATAATAAATTCCAGTCGTATGTATTCTATTGAAATACTTACCGTCCTGATGGTTTTGTAATCAATATCTGGAAAGTTTCTTCAAACCAAAATATATAAAATCTATTATCAAGTCAAAGAAAACAGAAACAAGACAATAGATAATATGATATTGATCTTATGAACGGACTAGTATGTTGTTGCTGTCGCTACTAAAATAGGATGATAACAAATAAAAAACTTGAATCATTCACATAAGCAGCATGACAAATGATAAGCACTTTAATTCATAAAACGCATACCCTATACACTGAATCGAACCAAGATTAGAAATGATTTTGATATTACCTGATTTTATTAATTTTTCGCTCAACACTAACAAAACTATACACGTCGATAACTGTGAAGGTAGTTTTTCGTGTGCTCCGATAAACTAAAATTCTAAATATCACTACAACTAGAATATATATGCCACAGTCACAACCATAAATAAATAAAGTATGAAAATTACATCATTTGTGTCATTAACATACTGGATGAATCAATATCATCATTGATGGTGCAAACAATATTGTTTTGAATGGCTAAATGTTTTTTTATCACTAAACTAAAGGCATGTAATCGTTTTTTCCGATTCGCAATCAATTCTCTGAATTTGTTTCACAGGAGAAGAATCCAGAACTTATTGGTTATTTGAAAAAGATATCGAGTTTTAAAAATATGCCAGTCGACCATTGTTGCTTATTTTGTGTATAGAAAGTGAGTTCGTACGCTATCACTTTTTCTTTCTCCTCATCTCAATCTCTAGTTATGGATGTTTTCTATATTATGAATGAAACTAAATACGGATGACATTACGTAGAAAACTCAAGTCAGTTTATTTTCCATATTCTTATAATATCGATACCAGTTCGATGCTTTTTACAGTTCAGTTTTGACAGAATACCGTGTAGGCTTTATTATCAAGTCGACCTTGTTAAGATAATGAGATAGTGATCGTATTAACTCTACACATTGGAAGACCCATCCAAGTTGAGTAATTAATTTTGTAGCCCTAGTATAATAACAGTCTTTTGAGACGTTTTGTATTACGACTTGTGCCAGCAAATATCAAAACATGAAAAGTACATGATATCCCTGAACATTATATCCCAACATTTCTATTCCTGATCATGGCTTATGATCTATTTTCGAAAAGTATTCAACATCGCGTCTTTGTCAACTAACTTCTGAAGACTCATCATTCTTTATGTGGCAGAGAATTTTTGAATAAATATAAGCCAACTTATTAAGAGCATAATAAACGTATGATGAAATTATTCTCACATATTATTGTTACAGAAAATCATCATAAAACTTGAAGAAAAACAACAAAAAGATGCCAACTGCATTGTTGTATGAATATAAGTAAACATACAAAAGTGAGTGATAAATCTTTTTAATTGAATTCCGATGATCATCATGGCTTGCTATCATGAGCTTCCGAGAAACCATTACTCTGTGTGAGATCAACACATGTACTGTCTAAACGCCGAACTCGATTACCGTGAGCATCAGTCATTTCAACGTTTGTACCAGTATTTTGATATATTATCTTAGTTTTTGTTGGCTCCATGATAGGTTCTATTCGCACTTCGACCAATTCATTAAGTGCCTCTGCAACTGCTCGATTGGGTTCACAATTCTAGATAGAAACAAAAGAAAAAAGGAAAATAAACCAAAATAATTTAGAATATCGTATAATTCAATTAGATTGCTGGTTTACCACTGGTCTACTACGATAGGTGTTAACAGCTTCAACTGACAATGGTATGTATTCCATCACACAACCATACGCCATAGGTGTCAACTTTATGACAGTATGCAATGGTACTTTGATATAAGGTAATCGTTCTATTTAGTAATATATAGAAATTATTTTTACAAAATAATATCATAGTTCGTTGAATAATGTGATGCGGAACAGAATAATTCAATCGTACCTGAATTTTTATCCAGAAAATAAGCGAGAATGCAACGAGCCACAGCTTGATGAGTAATAACAAGAACATTCTCGGCTCTTTCCAATTCCATGATTACTGGTTCAAGTCGAGCAACAAGATCATGATATGACTAATAATAGAAAAAATAATCATGGTAAAACTTCAAGAGTTCATTCTGAGAGTATCAACGAATGAACTATTTCGAGCATCAACTTATCCGGAAGAAATTAGTTTTCCACATAGGATATAGTTGAAAAATAAAACACTCATTGCTTGATTTGAATAGAACTGTCACGTATATCTATCAAACATAACAGCATGATAACTTACTTCGCCTCCTGGATATCGATAGTAGAATTTCGATTGATCTCGAGCGGCGAACTCTTCGGGATATCGTTCAGCCACTTCTCTATACGTCAAACCTTGAAAAATGCCCTAGATAATAACGAAATATTCATTTTTGCATTCTAGTTGTAGATGAAATCAACTCACGGCATTGATTCCATTAAGTGCTTTCCATTGTTCTTGTGGTGCATCAATTTTTACTGCTGTGTCGATCGTTTGTTGCATTTGACTTGTCCAAACGATCAGATCGCTGATGTTTTCTTTTGTTTTAACACACAAGTCAGTATGCTGTTCATGTAATAAAAAACAGACTCACCTTTCGCAATATATTGAGCAAGAACATCGGCATACTACAGTTGATAGTATATTATCAACAATGGTAAAGGCTGAAAAATAAAAATAATCAATACCGTTTTTCCAGCTGGTGATAATGCTGAATTGCCACCGATACGTTGCTGTACATTCATTTCTGATTCACCATGCTGAAACATATTTCAATAGATAGATCTTTATCGATTAAAAAGAACTTGACAACGGACCCTAGTGAGATATATAGTTCTTGGAAGAACATGGATGTTCATTAGAAAATAAACGACACGACTTTGAATATTGCCTAACATGAACAAAATAATCATGAAGTTTTAGTTTATCACAATATGTATACTCACCGGCGATCCTATGAACGAGAAATCGTTCACCGCAATTGAATATTTTAATAAATGAATAATGCTTTTCTTCAATCTTCTCATCAATGGTTTCGTATTGTTTTTCATAGAGTTCAATACGTGAAAGAAAATCTACGAGAGCCTCAGCTTTTGGAACATCTTTGTAATCAGGACTTTTCAGTTTTACTTCCTATCACGTTTAAAAAAATTGTTATGATCAACAAATAGAACTATTTCATATTTATACTCGAATATTTGCTTGAATGACTTTCGGCGAGTCACAAATAGATTCGACGAAAAACACACGAAAGCAACATGTTTCTGTACAATAATTGTATATTTTGCGACGGCGCTCCTTAGTCGTATTTGTCGCGTCGAATATGGCTACTTCACCATCGTTGCGAAGGTAATCCCACATATCTTTCAATGCACTATCTGCACATTGCCTATGGAAATAAATCAAATTGAGCAGTGTCTAAGTGAGCATATAGAAGACATAAAAAAGAAAACGTACTGCCGAATCGCTACTGCTTCAAGATTATCTGGATCGAAAAAATCTTTTCCAGAATACACTTTCACAGTATCACGACGATAATCACCCACATTGAAAACTGTAAAAGCATAAAAAGAAATAAGTATGCGCCAAAAGTATTTTCTTTAAAAACTATCTGCGTGTCAAAAACACAGCTACAACGTATAAAATACATTTCAGCTTTCCGAATTCTCACAAAATCATTGATATGCTAATAAGATGAGCAATCATAGACTGATAGCTAAATATAGCAGAATACTTATTCTTCTACATGAATCTAAGAGTAGCAAATGTGATCATTTTCAAAAAAACAAAAGTTGTTGAAGCATGCTCTCAAGCTTTATTTGAATCAATGCACCTAGCGTGAAAGCCATTTCTTCAATATCTGCAGTGTAATGAGTACCAGTTTCAATGAGCCATAATAGAGTTCTAAATATTAGTGAATAAAATGCTGATGAACTTAAAATTAGGTTAATTTTTAAGAAAAGTAACGGGAAATTAGAATATCTATCTATCTATATAGATTGCCAGTAATCGTTAAAAAATAGTTTTTATGATAGAAATCACGATTTTCTATTTAATTTTATGAAATACGTGCATGAGTGACTAGCATTTATACCTGTATTCTGTTTCTCATCATTATCTAAACGATAGCTGCCTTTGGATTTCTAAAATAGGCTATGTTTCATATTAAAATCAAGTATAAAGTTGAATGACAGGATTGTATATTCGAACTCTTTAGTCTTGAACTTCTTATTTATTTATTTTATAGAGGAACATCGTTATTCTCAAATCGTGGCTCTATATTGATAGAATCAAAGCCGTGATCTTTCTGACATTTGTGACTCGTTAAAAAGTAATTTCAGTGGCAATCATTTCTGAGTGATAAGCTTAGTACCGATCACTTGGTAAGCAAGCATTCTCATAATGATTAGTTTCAATAGGAGTGGCTCTCTAATTACGAGAAGCTTAGGACGAAGTTCACTCATTTGAGCGGTGATAGATCTAAGTTAATCAATGCTGTAATGTCTATCTGTCATTTCTATCTGGCATAAGCATAATTGTATATCATTTAGTGAATATTTATTGAGGAAGTATCCCTATGGTAGAGAATATTGAAGTCATGCTTTGAGAACTAGAAGAATTTTAAAAAGTTCAGAGAGGCCGTGAAAAGACATTCACATGAGAACCCTTTAATATATACAAACGTTAAAACATTTTTACAAATATAACAAACAAGAAACTAAGTTCTTGTCAGAAGTAAAAGAGAAAGCTTTTCAAATCCATTGAGTTTTATCCATAGAGATTTTCATCGATAGTATAAATAACAGTTCATGGGTATAGTTCATTTTCGATAGATAAAATGAGTTTCAAACGAACCTTTAGTTTCGATTCCGATCCAATGCAAGTACCTGGCCAATTTTCGGCCCATATACGTCTAGAAAATAAAAGAATTGATAACTGTTTCTCAGAAACATAAGATTTCTCTTACTTTTCCACGTGCTGGTAAACCTACCATCATCTACAACATAAAAAAAGTTTATATATATATATATAGGGGAAAAGCATTTTAAGGTTAAACTTACAATGACTGTCGGTGTTCTTACTAGCCGATCGCGACAAGCTAAAAAAGAAAGATGACATACAATTCTAATATTGACTCGAGTGAAGAAAGATCTGAAGATTTTTCTGACTCTAAATCTCAACGTGCATGAGCACTGACAAGAACTAATATGTACCTATCGTTTCAATTCTATCAACGAGAAAAATACCTTCACGTTTGCACTTATTCCAAGTCTTCGAACACGTCGGTATTGGTCGAAGTTACAATTCTGGTAAATGTTTTGCTGAGGAACGCCTGTAGCCAACTCTAATTTTGTCCGAATATATACTGTGCATCATTTATTTTACAAAAATTAATTTCAACCATTTCCGATAAATATCAAAAGAAAAATTGTATTCAATGAACTCTGTACACTTCTGTGTGTATAGACAATTCAAATGCGTTGAATACTCAAGTAATAGATAGTAGAGTAGAAACGAAATGTTCCTATCATTCGGAACCAAAATATAATAGTCTTCTTACCTTGGCTCAGCTGTCTGAGCATCCCAGGATTATGCTGACTCACAATGGAATAACTTTTTCGCCAAGCATGTATATCGTTGCTGACTGTGTCATGGTGGTTCGTCTTCTTGTTTTTCGATTTTATATCACCAGCGTTGTCATTTTCGGGTTTTTGATGTTCACCATTGCCAAGTTCTGTTCCCATGCTTTCGAAATTCTCCATACCATGCGATTCCAATTGATCAGAACTATTTTCTATAGGATGATCGAAAATCCTGGTTCTAATAACGGAAAATACTTTCTCTTAATTATTTAGGTATCAAAAACATAACGCGATTCTCAACAAACGAATTTAATAAGTGCCAATTAGTGTTATAGGCGATATCAAATCTGA
Organism: Rotaria macrura; assembly: GCA_900239685.1. NCBI lineage: Eukaryota > Metazoa > Rotifera > Eurotatoria > Philodinida > Philodinidae > Rotaria > Rotaria macrura. The sequence goes on along the minus strand of OENT01000078.1, from coordinate 202,767 downwards.
AGTATCAAGCGCAGAACACTCAAAAACACATTCTATGGAAGTTTTTCTTTAGACAAATGAGAGTTTTGTCGACAAGAGAAGTGTTGACTTCTGATATGTTTACCACTACTTAGTTCTGCTCGGTATACAGGTACTCTTTCAACGAAAATGAACTTAACAAGCCATTTCTATTCTGCTGAAGCTCAATACATTTCTAGCACTTATTACTTGCTTTGGTCTCTCTGTTCTCTTAATAATAATTCTTGCATATACACTATTTCGTCACCAATAGAACTCAGAATTCATGATTACGTTGATAAAAAGACGCATATAATAGAACTTATCAGGTAGCATGGAGCTGCACCATAGCATATAAGTTTGCATATACGTATCGGGGAACCTGATTGAAACGTTTGAAAAGGGATAGATTTTATTTGCTAGTGTTAAAAGCTTACTTGCCTGCCAAGGTTTCTCACTAAACTGAAATACATACATCTATTTTCTATTCTCATCTATGAAACGTACAGATCCACTCGACGTAGAAACTCGACTAATCTATTTCTAGTTTTCTGTCATTCGAGTATCGCACGTCATCTCTAAATATAATTTTGAAAAGTGTACTACTTCATTCAGGTTTCATACAGTCTTACGTGATGATTACTACGGAGAGTTTAAAGAAAAATCCATCAATAGCAATATTATATATGTATACATGCTGACTACTTGAGGCTTTTAGAAATCAATAGCAGTGACTAGTGAATACTCACTGGTTTCTTTTCTAATGCAACTTGATTAAATCAAGCCATGAAAAGTTTTCTCTGAAAGCAAATATTAAAAAAAACAGTCAACAACTGTGAATCAGAATCAGTCATTCTGTTTTAGAGGTTAACGAATTACTTAGCTTTCAGGTTAGATAAATAAAAAAACAAGTTCAGTTTATCTATTTGCTTTACTACATGAGCTCCACTAAAACTCCCGGTGGCATACTATGAGAATTTACGAATACACAGATCAAAAAGAGAGCAAAGGAGTTCATGGAAACTTTCTCAAAACTTTGTAGTTGAACATTTTATGAAATGATTTCTTCTCTCTGAAAACAATTACGAATATTCGGTATCTACAACAAGCTTCGTTTAGATTTTTCTATTGTTTTGATGGATAAAGGGATAAGAATAACTATGCGTGTTTTAGAAGGGTCACTTGATATTTTCCTTTATTATTAAAATTCTTCTTCCTCTTGATATGTAATCATTATTTGAATATTAACAGATTAATTCCAATAAATTTATTTGTTTCTTTAGATATTGATCAATTAGATATTGTACAATAAGATTAGATTATTAGGAAGCGTTTCAGAGATGTCTATCTCCTTTTTCAGTTCATGTTACTTTTGATGCTATGTTTTTGTTTATTGCTCTATTTTCTATAATAGTGAAACGACAGATAATACAGAATTATCTTCTTATTATCAGTCCTTTCCAATATTATAAAAAAATAGAGAAAGGAAAACAGAATTGTCAGATATCTACACATGTGAAACAATGAAAGAAAAATAACATCAAAAGAAATATACACTGAAGAAGAAGATAAGTATCTCCGAAACGTTTCCTAACGATCTAATATTATTGTAAAATCTCTGCTTAATTTGTATCTAAAGAAGAAAAAAAACGTTTTTAGTACGAAAATAATTATCATTAATAATAATAATGAAAAGAAAATATCGAATGACATTCTTAAGGATATGTAATCACAAATTCTTCCATGGAGAGAGAACAATAACAACAGTAATGAACAAAGGAAAACTATTGGTAAAACAATCAAAATTGAACAACATATTCATTTTTTTAAATTTGTAAATATAATACTATAATTCCAAATGATTTTATCATTAAACAAAAAACTAATAATTATTAGAATAAAATAATAGTAAACAATACAAAAGTGAAAATTAAAAATAATGCATTACGATGGCTTTACAAACAAAGACGGGTGCATCATATTGAAATCAACACACAAACAAAAGGTTAAAACTGAAATGTGAAATACAAGAATACCAACCGAATAGTGACCACCAATTTGATCTTCTATGGATGTATCACAGACATATCAATTAAAGAACATCATTATAAGAAAACACGACAAAAAATTGATGGAACCAGTGAAATTTACATGAAGAACCTCACTAATACATGAAAATAATAAAACGACGCAGAATGAAAATCACCCAAAAAAACAAAGATACCAATGTCGTCAATTTATCAAACACATGTCTAAATAAACAACCATGGAATCTTCTGAAAAAAGACATAAGGTTTGTTCCACTACTCAAATCGATCGATGCAATTGAGTACATAATCAATTGAGAAAAAGAACTACTCACAGCACCAAACTTGATCAAACAATATACAATATCGGAAATCTTGACATGTTTTAAACATGGTGAAAATTGACAAAGAACAACCTAGGAAAAACAGAAAGAGATATTTTAAATGAAATTAGGAATGAAAAAAATATTATGATCACAGAAGTTGACAAAGTTGGAAAAGTCGTTGTATTGAACGAAAATAATTGTATCACAAGAAATGAATAATGATATTAAAACGAGCCCAAAAATGAAGAACAAGAACAAAATCTCCGGAAGAAAATTAAAAAGAATAAGTCTGAACTCATTGAGAAGTCATCCAAAAAAAACAAAATCAAACTCAGTCAAGAAAGATAACTAAATGCAATCGAAGATTTATCTCAAATTCGAGGAAAATCAACGATACATAAAGCCAATCATCTCACGAGATTATTAACTTGCTCTAAAAATATTATACAATAATATCACAATTTACTTTTTTTATTTATCAAAGGCCTAAGAACAACAGTTGATAATTCAATCACTAATGCATCAAATCTGATCACAGAAGTATTGAAAATAGTTTTGAACCATGACAAAAATTTTGCAAGATTATATATTAAAGATATATTCATCTACATACCAATAGCCAAGGCAGCTGAGATCGCCATAAATAGAATTAAAAAATCAAAAGCATTTAAGGAACCATCATTGACTAAAACATATAGAAAAGAAACTACGTACTGAATCAGTGAAAAACAACTATTTTGAATTCAATAATAAATCCTACTAACAACAACAAGACTTACCAATAGGTAAAAGCTCATCATCGATGAGACCTGATTTATGTCTTGACGATTACATAAAAAAACATCTAAGTAAATTAAATCTAAAACAAAAACTATTCAGATATATTGATAATAACTAAAATGAATATGTCAATAACTTGTAAAGAATTAAAAGTAGTATTAGATAAACCACCGTATTTAAATACAACAACAAAATCAATTCCCTAGACACCACACTAGCTAGACATGCAGATGTCTAGAAAACAGATGTTAGATTATTTAGAAAAGAAACTCTCTCAAACACATTATTCAATTACAACTCTTGTCATCAAAAATCAATCGATAGAAGCATTGTATCAAATATAGTATGCAGAATAAGGAACACAGCACAAAATATCATACAACAAAAAGAAGATATTCATACTTTAATAAAATGAAGACAATCAAAAATAAGAAATCATAAAACAGCGAATGAAAACAAAGAAACCAAATATTAAATTACCGTGCTGTATAAACCTGACATTGAAGTACTAAAAATAAAGAAACTAAAATTACACGTTTTTTCTCATATACAAATAAACTAGTCATACCTTAATTCACCGATAACATCAGAAACAAATTCAATCATATATAAAAGGAATTCTAGTTGTGAAGCAACATAATTCCATCGGACAAACAAACATCTGGTTTAATCAATAAATAAAGCAATATGAGAAATTAATCAGTAAAAATGAAAGAGAATCCAACTGAAAAATAGTACAACACATTCGAAAAACAATCAACAATATATACTCAGTACGTCAAAGCAATAGCTATAGAAAAAAAAAACTCAAAGAAAAGATGATTAAGAGAAGTCATGTTCTATATACTCAAAACTATACGATTCCATTAATAAGCACGATGAAATTGAAAAATGATAGCTTTCAATCATTGAATTATAGTTGGAATCAATCAGAGAAAAAGATAAAAGTCAAGCAGTATAACGTTCTAACACAAGAACAATAGATGGCACTGGATGACAGAATGGTAATAGTGAAACGGATGATGATAACATGTAGTTTGATTTCATTGACCAGAATTACGGCCTTGCCATTCCATTCCACTATTATAGAAAAATAGAACAAAAAAGAATCGACAGATCCCTATTTTAAACAATGAAAAAGCATAACATCTAAAAAGACATAAACTGAAGAAAAAGATAGATATCTCTGAAACGATGCCTAATTATTTTATCTTATTGTAAAATATTGAATTAATTAGCATCTAAAGCAAAAATAGATTTATTAGAATTAATCTTTTAATATTCAAACAATAATTACGTATCAGGGAGGAAGAGGAATTATAATAATTAAACAGAATAGAATAAGAATAAATTGTAACTTAGGGGGGAATATTTTGCGGATGAAGCTGCAAGCTTTTGGTCAACAGTATAATAATACAAATGGAACCCATACTTATGGATTGAGAACAACTATCCACACTAACATCGTCAACAGCAAGTTTTGCCGAATAACATAGTGCTTAACTTTCTTGATAGTTAGCTTTATTTGTTAAGGGAGAAAAGGTGACTCTAACTGGCTCAAAAATTTACGAAGACATCGCCCCCCCCCCATTTACCCTTACGTGTCGCTTTTTAAATGTTTCATGAGAAAAAGAAAAAACATGTTAGTCGCTGCTCAACTTTTCGTTTCTTATCGATCAGTAGTTTTTTAATCGATAGAGAATAAATTTTTGTTTTCTCTCTTTCAGTAAAATTCAATTACACACTTCCTTACACTTTACTTATGGAAGAAAAATGTACAAAAAAGTATAAAAATATAAAAGAATTGTACAAACATATTTTGCTTCAGATTTCCCTTAGAACATATCAATGGAAGTGGTAAAATGGTTGCTGATAACGCGAACTGATGAACAAAAAGTCCGCATTTTATTTTCTACTATTCATCTATGTTCACGTTTTTGTTTATTGTTTGTCTCAGTACTAAGGAAAACCTCATTCGTTCAAGAAAATCTGCAAAGCTTCTTGTTACATATCTATCACTTTATTCATGATCTTGGTCGGATTTCTGTCGTTTTTTTTGTCATTACTGAAATCTTTTGTATCTCTTTCCCCATTACGATAATAAAACGAAATACACACAATAAAAACTTCATATCAGAAAAAGCACTGATCAAATTGTCACAGAAAACAACAAGTAAAAAAGTGGAGAGTTAAATTGGAAAAATCGGTTGCGTAAGTTTAACAATTGAAAACACTTGTTTAAGAATTAAAAACAATTTCAACACTCGACATTCCTTTGTATTATATTATTCTTGTGAAAATGGCGTTTTCCATTCACTGGGTAGCCGTCGCGACGACTACTGTAAATTTACATCAATGGAATGAGGGTCAAGAATTTTATTTTATGGGACAAAAATATATTGCAGAAACTGAAGGTCGCTTACACAGATGGCAATGGGTTTGGGATGGTCAGTGTAGATGTATAACTGAAAATACTGGCATTGTTGGTAATTCACGTCATTACGCTAACTGAAATACTGCCGCAACAGAAGCTGCGAAAGATTATTTTGTTCAAGCTGGCCGACTTGGTTTAATTCCACAAAATCAGATGCTCTCACAAATGAAGTGAATTGAGAATCGATTCAACGTTATAGTAGTATTCTCCATTTTATCAAGATCTATAAAAAAAAAGTGACTGAATATTTTATTGTCTGTAGTTTTATAGGCTCAACGAAGGCATTTTGTCGTTTTTGTTAAGTTTTCATATAGAATCAACAAATATTGTGTCTTAGCTAAACATTTTGAAGCTTCAGATATGATCTAAGTCTATTGTCATGATGAAGAATGTTTTCGAGTCAGAGTCAGGCAAAGATAAAACTTATCGTGATTGTATCGATTTATTGTTCCGGCGTTAGTGAATACGAATTTTATTCTTGAATTTCTATTTATACTATCGTCGGTATACTTATGACTGCATTATTTTGCGATTGTCGATAATACTATTCATATGTGCGACTTCGAATATCTCGTGCTATAGTGAAATGCGTCAGACCCCGCAACCATATTCCGACGTCCACGTCGACTTCATCAGAGTGGAAAGTAATAGAAGAACTTTTTTTAAAATTAATCTGCCATTTATACAATTACAAAAAATTTATAATTAATTTGGTTCTTATTTAGAAACACTCTTATTCACGAAATATTTCATAATGAACAAACATGATTATCTTAGTTTTAGTTATTTAAATAAATTTTGAGAAAAATTTACTAATACAAGTTAGCTACTCAGATTCATCTTAGTACGTAAGGAAAATAATTATAGTCCAATCTTGAGAATTCTCTTTGTTACTCAGGTCATTGAAATTAATTATTTTCGACACCGAGACGTAATTGTTTAAGAACTGTGCTGGTGAACTCTTCGGAAAGTATCGTTTTTGTCAATGACATTGACATAGTTTGTCTTCTATGATAAAAAATATTAAACATTCATTTGAAAGCTTCCATATCCTTCTGTAAATATATATCATTTGCATTAGATTATCTACATGTAACAGTGTTCTCTTTTTGTCACAACATACTTGACTAGTCAATAAAAGACATTTAATTATTGTATTTAAAGCTGGTATCGTACAAATCATTCCATCTGTTCTTGTTAATACGCGAATTTAATTTTGACATTCTCGTGAAATAATTAAATAGCAATATTGGCAGAATGACTGTCATCGTTTCAATCAGTCGAAGTATACCATATTCATGAAGATGCTGAAAACATATTTACACGCTTTGATTTTATGAATTTTTTGGAAAGAAAAACTATATGTTAATTGTGCTTCAATTGGTGATGATTTTTCTTTTCCTATCTGCGATAATCGCTTCACTCCATTTTTTTTCTCGGTATTTACCTTCTATTTTTATTGAACGAAAATCAAAGTCGAATAGAAACACTGCAAGGAGAGAGAGGCCCATGCCTTCTATATTAGACTAACAACAATATCCTCTTTCAATGTTTTATATCGTTTTCTTGGTACAGCATAGCAAATGATAAAAAAATTAAAATTCATGAAAATAAATCGTATTGGCATTTATTGAAAGCCTAATTGATGTATGATGTATTCATCCATGACAGACTAATCAAAAACATCTTTTAAACTGGTACATAGTAGTGGAATAATTCTTATCCATTTGAATTTTGTCAAGAAGGTTCTTACTGTTTTTGTTTTTGATGACTTAATTTAAAATGTACTTTCAACAGATTTTGTATTGCATTGAAATTGAATTGAAATATTTAAAGATGACGTCTATCGATCTTTGACTTTGAGTATTCGATTCTTCGCTAGTCATAAGCCACAGTGTCATAGAAAAATCGAACTTTATCGCTGTTAAGAAGAATCCAAGAGAGGAAGATTTTCTTATTGAACCACATGTCATATATCTAATCTATAAATCTAGGGTATTTCGTAAAGATAACCATTGCATATGATTTCGTTATGATTCAAATAAATTCGTTTCATTCCGTAATTCACGGAGAAATTTTGTATAGGGAAAAGCTTCTTGTAAGTGTACAACTTGAACGTCAGTTGTATCGACTTTTCATCAATTATATTTTATTATTAATTGAAAACTTACGCCTCTAGGCCGATTCGTATGAACATATGTAGATTTTGTAGAACGATTGATAATAAATACGATCTAACGGTGCTAAAAGTTTAGTCGAAATCGATGCAGATTTATATGCATTCGATTTTACTTTTTATTAATATCCTTGTCGAGTTCTGTGCTCATGTACATTGATGATGACGTTCCATACACGATAGTAATTGAAAACAGTTAATTTTAGAACTATTTTTCGTTACTTTCTGTTATCTTTCGTTCGGAAGGAATTTTTCTGTGCATCATCTTAATATTTGTTGATCTGTTTGAATGATGATGTTGTGCATTTGATGTATGAAGTCAGAAATAAAACTAAATGTTACTCTTCAATTGATGCTATCGACGAATAAATCGAGCAAGATCTTTAAATAATGAAATTCTATTGGGCATGGTTTGATTTTAAAGTATTGCCACTATTTAAAGACACTTCATCCTATCACGTTAACGTTAAATCTGTATCCGTTTTATTTGAGTGTAGTATCCAGATGTTTCCTGTCGACCAATAGCGTAAACATACTACAGGGCAAAATCTTGTTGCTAGCTGTAAACAAAACAAAAACAACCCACAAACTTACTGTTTAGCAAAAACAACCAAACTGCAACGCTAACGCCACGAATTTTCTGGATATCAACTTGATTCAGATAATAAATGTAGATTGTTTTCGTTTATATTTATTAGAAAGACTTGGCTCCCATCACAGAAAATGGTTAAGTATTTTCAAAGTTATTTTCAAAAGAGTATTGCAGTTTTCATGACCTAATGTGAAAAGATCCATATCCATGACAAAACGGATCAAATCATTGAAATCAATAATTCACCGGCTAGACATCTATATGATGAGGTATGCTATCAAAAAGGTAGCCATCAGTTTTCAGATGTGAATGTTGCATGACATATACCTAGAAAATAGGGATCAACAATTTGATTTATATAATGTGTGCGAATCTAAAATACACACCATATCTGATGAGTGCATTTGATAGTTATACGGTGGATAGTAGATGACGATGCGTTTAGGATCATCAGTCGATTCATTATTTACTGATGTTGATGTGTTTTGAAGAAACAAATCTAAAAGACGATATAAACCCATGACAATCATCCGATAGCGCTCAAGTGATTCACAGAAGAGTACATCGAATGTGACTGGTACGGTCTAAATTATACGAATCATGTTATGAAATTTTCAAAAGAACAATACATATCGTACTCTCGAATCAATATCTGGAATGAGATCACGAATTTCCAACAAGGTGATACGTGCTCGGTTCCGCTTTCGCAATGTATCAGGTATGTCACATTGAACGAAGTGTTTGCCTTCAGCCAAGATTTCCTCTAATGGTAGATCGATACCACCCATCAGAATGTTTCGTAGGAGATTGACAGCGTTCTCATTGTAGTATGCCTATATACATGACACGATAGGCAAATAATGTAGCATGTTTAAAATTTGATAATATTCTTTGTTAACAATATGAGAGAAGTAACAACGATCGATTTTATTTCAAAGAGAGGTGATGTATCGAGTGATTTTTGAAATTCACTCTAATCCATATAAAATTCTCTGGAGATTATTGAAGTACATGGTCAGTCATTGAATTGAAAGAAAAAATTTTCATAAACGAAATATTGATGAGACTTTCGAATTTTTGTTCTTTTTCTCAATCTAAATATCATGTTCTTTAGTTTACTGAAAATTCAAGTATAGTACTCGAAATTTGTGACTAAAGTACGAATTCTTAAAATGATGAGTGTATTGAAACAACAGAAAAACTACCAAAATAATTGTTTGACTTTCCCCTTGTTTTCTAACCTCCTCACTAGAATAGGTCTCTAACATCCTCAAGATTATTTAGTATGTAATTTACTGTTGCATAAGTTGATACTCACACAGCTTAGTATACAGTCAAGTACACTGTCAGCAAAGGCGACACCTTCAATTACATATTTATAACATGCAAAGGAAAAACATGGACAATAAATACTATTGTTACCTGATGCGAATGGAGTAGTTAAAAAAAATTGGAGATTAACTTCATCTGTGTGACCTATAAAACGAAGAAGAGACTATTAAATATTAGCGGAAAGTAAATCATTATACCTTGTTCGACATATTGAACATTTGAGTCTATAGCTAAAAGAAAATGTATCAGACAGACTCTAACGAAATGAGAATTCATGAACTACTTAGAGTTGTCAGTGTGTGAATTCGATTGTGATGTCTCTGTTTGAATTCAAAAATATCGGAGCCAACTTTGCTGTTCCTTGTTAGACTTAGAGCAGAAATGAATCCGGCTGATTTCATTTCGATTTTTCTAATCGTGAGAGCCAACAGCACTGCTGATTTATCAACTAAATATTGATCTACATTTCCACGATCTAATGTAGACATAATGACGCATTGACGACAAGTTTGAATTGAAACTAATTTTAGATTGTAAGGATTTATCGGTGAACCCTACAGTTATTTTAGTCAAGATAAGATGTTCATTCTTTCAATATCACATATCTTCACAGTAGAAATACCATAGTTATAGATTCATAAGCACTATTTTTGGAGTATGAGCACAAACTCTACGTTATACGATTTCATTCTTACCTAACATGAATCTAGAATTATGGTATTTTCTCTTTGAATTAGAATTGTCTTACGTTGAGAATGTAAATATCAGGAAAGGTCGATAACATATCCCATTCTTTTTCGATATAGTCGAGTTCGGTGACAAAAATAACAATGGGAAGCTCTCGACGACGGAAAGAGCTTGCACGAAGTGGCATGACTAGATTCTGTAGACCAATACTTGGTGATGATTTCTTTGCATGGAGACACACGATTACATCTACAAATGACATAAATGTTTTTTCATCGCAGCTTTCATATTATTTTCAAACGAACTGTTTTGTTTTTCTATTGCTATAAAATTCACAATCGAATGAACCCTTTACATCTTTGATTGTGTGAAAAATTGGCATGAATTCTACAGTTGATTAGTCAGTATTCAAAGCCAAAGGCATTAGCTTACAGTTTCTACTGAGATGTTTTGTGATTGTTTTTTTTCTCGAGTATTTCTGTACATTTATACAAATAAGTGATGTTTCCAGAATATTATGTAGATTAGAAACAGTGATGAACGGTTTTACCAGAAATTCTGTTCTCTCATGAATGTTTGATTAAACTTGCAGATTCATTCCTATGTGTTATAATACTTACGATCTCGAAAGCGTAGTGGATGTTTCGGAGACTTTGATTGGTTTTCTGCAGTTTCTTTTATCTGAAAAGCAACCCGATAGTCTCGTAGTAGATTGACATCCTACAAAAACATAATTGGCATGGAATCATCTTTATTTTTTCAATCTTTCTTTCAATTGTAAAAACATACGAGAATAGCATCTTCGATCTTTCGTGGTGGTGTATAGTAAAACATTCCAGTAGAATCAAAGCTTGAAATATCCTCTTGAAACATCCTTCAAAAACAAGACAAAGAACAATGTTATTCATTGACACAGAATGCTTCGATGCACATGATAATACAAATTGTAAAAGAAGAGCATCAATCATATTTTAAAGTCAATAATCACTATGTTACATATTTGATACTGATAATGAGAATAATCTTTCAAGACATAAATGAGTGTATACGGCTGCTCTTAGTTTAGTTAAAGTGTGTACTTAGCTATGACCTGTTCTGGGGTAACATTGGAGAAAAAATAACATGAATAAAAAGAAGAATTACAACATACGCTTCTTTACGACACAAACATATTGAATCTCTGCTATCATATTTCGTCGAAATGAGAGGTTGGATGATGTCGGTGTCGGGCATACCACTAAAACAAACAAAGATATTATTGTAAGACGACGTAGGATGAATGGTGAACCAGAAAACGTGATTCTCCGTTTTCAGAGATTTAAACATCTTACATAGTGGAATGTAAATTGTTGTCAGCATCTGGCAGCTGATCGAAAATCAAGGTATCTTCTTTATTTAAACCTGCTATTTCTTGTACTACAGACATTGTTGAATGTGTGCATAGTAATATTTGAAGATTTTGACTTACTATGTGTACACTGTCGCATACGCTTTAATTGCGAGTGTACTAGTTTTTCAAGTGTCGGATAGCAAATTGAACAGTAGTATTTTACTCTAGAAAGTCAAATATATCGATTGATTTTCATTGTCTCTCTTAAAAGCAAGAATGGACGAACCGATCAGCATCTTCACTAGATTTTCCCACAACAAACGCCCGACAACCATGACCAATAACAAAATCGTCGCATGGTACAATTTCTAAAATCCATCGTATATTTCCATGTTTGTCAATGCGTTTCATTTCTACAGCCAACAGCATGACACCAAGTTTAAAACAAATACTAGATAATTAAAATGGAATGATCATGAAACGATAGATTTTATACAGAGCACTTTCGGTGTATGTTTTTCCGTAGAACGACGGTGACATATCTTTAAGATACATCTCCATGCCGGCACCTCGATGATACAAATCACGCCATGGCCAAGTTTTAGTCTAGGCAGCAATAAATCAAATGATTAGATCCTCTTTAGATATACTACTCCGAACATGATATATGTACGTACAGATTCGTATGAATCATTATCCATCCAACAGCAAGCAGCCGACTAAAATGACAAATGAATTTCTCATACAATTTTAAATCGTACCAAATCTGCTGAACTATAATGCACTTCTAACTTCAGCCTATCTTTAAAGCACGTCGGAAAGCGATGATTATTTCAAGAGAATTTAGATTGAATAGAAAAAGGTCAAATTACTAATCAACTTAAATCTAAACTTTTGAAATCGAATTAATACCAAAGTTCTCAAACTATATGTAGTTTATTTGGAGAAGTTTCTTAGTTCTATATAAATGGTCAAACTGTAGTCTGCAGAGTCGATGCAAAACTTAATTTCGTTTAAAACTTTTAGAACATTATTAGAATAAAATTCAGTAAGAAATCGACGATTTTTTTGTCTGTAATTCTTCTTTTCATCAGTAAGGCTTCGGTAATTTAGCTATGCTATCATAGTTTTAGTTCGGTGAAAGGTTTGTTAGAAATTTGTGTAACATTATTTTGACCCAATATTCTAACTATAGAATGGTTTCTATCATTATTATAGGGTCCTAAGAATTTTTACTTGCCAACCAGAGGTACACTTGCAAGTGAAATCACACCTTCTCTAGTTAGCCACGATTTCTAATAAAAAATATCATAATCATAAAAACGATCAATAAGAACAAATAGGATTCTTCCAACTGATGGTGTTACTATCGAAAAATTAACGGATAATATTTAGCGCATTTATTTTAACATACCATTCGTTCATTCGCTTGAATATTGTATGACGACATCCGAAAGATGTTTGTCATCTGCAAGAAAACAAACGAGATTGAGCTTTTGACTAAATCTCTATTTATTATACCATTGTGGCGAATCCGGGAACGACACATGACATACCAATAAGTCCGAGTTTCAACTCGGCGATACAAATGATTTCGTCTTCCTCTGTATTCCAGCCAGGTATAGAGACGACGTTCATCTACAATTATGTTCGTCATTGATGCCGGAATAAAAGATTCGACTTACCTTGTTGCAATATTCAAGTAGTTGTATGAGTATTCGAATGCGTTGATTGAAATTTTTCAAACTGATCACTCGCATTATATTTGCCGAATCATCGCTGTCCGAATCTGGCCTTTCTTTGTCGGCAATAATCATGCAAGCTTTTGCCTTATCGACCTTGTTCGATGAGAGAGCAGAACATAGTATTTGAGGAGAGAAAAAGGAGAAAGAGACAATACATGAAAAAGTAGGTTTCTATAATACGCTACGGTGAGGCGACTGTCGCTCAATTATATCATTGTGCTTGAAAGTGTATTGAGACCTTTGAAAATTCCACTAGCTTCGTCTACTTTCAAAACTCAAAGTCATATGATCACTTAGTTACTGTTGATGATATTCTGTTCAAAACGTTTTGAGAATTGTGTCTACTCGGATAATGCTCCTAATGAGTTATACTTAGATTTTAGGAAAGTGACGTAAAGATTGTGTTTGTTCGCCTCATGAAGTTCTTGTTCGACTAGCCGAAATCCAGAAAAAAAGCTTGTGTTTTATCTCGGTTGGCAGCGGCAAAACATGTTCATCATGCTACCTTTAATATGAACTATGTTATCATATTCACAAATACAAATATTGCAGATATAAGTTCTATAAGAAAACAAACAATTTAAAATTCAACTATCATTAAACAACAGTACTAGAAACAAAGATGCATTCTGGAATTTGTTCAAAACATCTACTAAATCAATGAACTGATACAAATCAAAGAAATTTCTTTCACGCTGTTCATTGATCGAACTGCACTAGAGTTGAAGAGAAAGATTGTATTGTAAGTTATTACTAATATTTGCAATTATTGAGAAAGAAATAGTGATATGTTGTTGGGATTTCAATCTCTTTTCAAAATACTACGCTTTGTCCTTATCGCAATGTCTTTTCTCAATGAATCATGCCAATAGTTTAAGTATGTTTTAATCATACTGTTGATGAAGAGCTAACGTTAGCTTGTGTATGAAAATTCCCAACGCTCACACTTAAACTCGAAAATACATCGACTTATTGTACAACATGAACTTATGAGAAGAACCTTACATTATATGCTATGCATGAACTATACGAACTTGAACAGAGTTTCGTAAAACTTATTCGAATCATTTAAAGGTTTGATCGGTGAATAGAAAAATTGAAAGTTTTCTGTATAAGTTTAAATTTTGTGATAGATTATTATTTTAGAAATTTTAGTTACAGAAATGTGTCGATGACTTACTTGTATTCGTTGTAAATCAGTTATATTCATAATACTACCAACAAAGTAGTGTACTCTCGTGTAGTAACGCTTTAATAAGGCTTCCATTTCGATATCTGGTATTTTCCTATTTATAAAAACTAAATCTATGACGTTCATCGATTTTTTTCTATGTTCATACCTGTCAACAATGAGAACATCAAGATTTTCAGCTTGATCACGGCCTTTATGAAGAAAGTCGTGAAGAAACGGAGTCAGAGAATGCACTGTGATATGTCCACAGATGATAACATGACTACAAGGAAAAAAAACATTTCATACAATATTCTCCATAGAACATACCGTTTGCCTTTAACAATTTTGTATCGACCAGTGTACGGACTTTTTGAACCGAATAGATTAGAAATTTCTGGTATTATCGTTGCAAATACGGCCTTAAAATCAAAAAGCATTTCTTGTATATACTAGATCAATATGGATCTTTACCAATCCACCCATGAGGAAAATAAGTACGAAAAATTTGCCGATATATGTCTTGCAAGAAATATCACCGTATCCAACCTAATATAAAAAATAAACATGTGATCAACTTTTCTTCTGTTCTTAGTAGACCCCGAACTCACTGTTGACATTGTCACAATCATAAAATAGATTGCATTGAATACATCTAACTCTTGTGCATTACAAAAATTACAAAAGAAATCTCCCATATTCTCAACCAAATGCACTACACCGGCAGCTGCAAACCAAATAGCTATAAAGTTTGATGCTAATTGTGTGATACGAATGATGCGAGGACGTTGAATAACACCCATATATTGTAAAATATCTGGAATGTTCATCATAGGCAGCGAACGTAGAAATCGTAAACCTATCGACGTAAGAATCTAATTCAAAGCATCGGAAAAAAGTAGGAGATCACTATACCAATCCAACTTCGATTGAGATACACCATCATAAAAGATGGTGGAATCGTAAAGATGTCTACAAATGAATGCAAGCTCAACCAAAAATGCTGTTTGTTTCGCGCAGCAATAAACTAATCAAAGAACAGAGAAATACAAATTTAATCGGCAAGTGTAAGACTTACTCGAAGGATGAAATACACGAGAAAGATAATATTGAGAACGAAATCAATTTGCATACTAGTGGACATGCCGAATTCTGTGCACGATTCTATATATCTAGGAAACATAAAACTCATGATTCAACAACAGAAATATAGGTAATAGGATACTGTCAACAATAGGACTATGATAATCATCATTCATGGAATAGAAACGTAGTGCATGAATAATTGATATACATTCACTGCATCGGTAAGAGTGATAATCAGTACGCGGTTCAGTAATGAAGTAGTCAATGAACGAACGCAGCATGTTTCATAGAATTATAAATGTCTCAGAAAATCGAGTTTCTTTTATACATTGACATTATTTGGACATACCTGAGAACTTCAGACAACTGATGAGCAGTGATTAGCTCTTCTCCAAGCATTCTTGGCTTCATTTTACACTAAAATTCTTTTTAGCATGAATAGTGTGCTTCTTAAATTCGTCAGTTGCAAATCAATGGCCGTAAGTTACTATAGTGACTCATTTTTTTAATAGAAGTCGTCAGTTTATTTCCTATTCAGTTTTTTCGTAAGGTGTTTGGAATTTTCAATCGGCATTGGGACTTCTGATAAAATCGAAAGACGACTACTCACAAAGTTATGTTAAAATTTCATTAGCTGATTCCATAAAACATCGAATCATATGTGGCAATATTATTAGAGTAGAAGATATTGCATCTGCCAGTTAGATTTAATTGCCATCAAAATTCAAATAAGGATATATTTTTGTTACTCAGATCATTTATGGCTCTGTTTCTGAGTGAGTACTCACACTTACTTGCTCTGTTGTGTATCTAGACAGTATAGTATCAACGAGGAAACACTGCAGACAAAAATGATACTAACCTACAATGAGAAATAAAAATGAAAGTAGAGCACTCTTCAACTTGGATACGAACGAATGTTTTGCCCGTTTTAGTTTTGCCAGATATCATATTATTTCCCCAATTTCTTATTTTTTGTATACAACGCAGATGATTGCTAATGTTTTCATCAGTATTAATGATACCTTTCTGTAACCATTGTATATAAAAACAAATAATAATACAATAGAGACATAGAAATGATGTGATTTGCGTTCATTCGATTGTCTTACGATTTTGACTTTTTGTGTTGAGTGTTTCATACGGACACAGTGAAGAAACAGCTTTCTTAATTCCGTAATACTGAAAAGAATTACTAAGCCACAGAAAAAAGTGATAAATGAAGATGAGAGAAATATTTTCCACTTTCGTGTTCCATGACACAATGGATCAAGAGTTTTATTTGCTTGTTCCGGTTCACAAGTTGGACAATTACCCATGTTATTGAACTATTGACACAAATCCGAATTCATTTCAATATTGGACGATTATCTAGAAAAACGTTTTGCATTGATTTGGTGAATTTTCTTTGGCCAATGCTAGAAAATACTCCAAAAGACCATAGAAGTCAACTATTTATATAAAAAATAACACAGAATTAGAAAAGGACTGAACAATCCATAACATGGATGCATGCTTATGGGACTATTTACCGGGCTATTTTTATTGTTACGCATGCCATTTTCGCTCCTGGTCGAGAATCTAAGATCCACATATACACTTGATGCATAGAGTTTCTTCGCTACATGTTGAATTAGAAATCGTTGACTTAGACCTATCTATGTCGATTCTACTGGCTCCTCAGATAAAAGGAACCTTACACAATGAAACACGAGTTTCCACTGATGCTTTATAAAAATAAAAGAAGTGGAGCAGAAAACAGCAAAAGACTTTTCAGACAATCTATCATCTCAAATTCAAAGTATAGTCAGGGAGAGCATTTGAACCAATCAAGTATACACGCTTGTTACTGATACTAGTAGGGTGCTTGGAATCGATAGTTAATATGCAGATATTTATTCGTATGAATTTGGTAAGCTAATTAATATATACGAGTCTAAAAATAGATTAAAACTGATTCGAACTCTCAGTTAAAGCCCGAACACTTAAAGATTGCGGGGGAAGAGAGGGGGGGGGCTCATAATTTTTTTTTCAGATACGCCTTACAAAAATGCAAAAATTTAAACAATTTCTTATTTTTCGTTCGGTTCATTTCTTCTACTCAGGTCGATCATCTAAGATCATGAAAGGTCGTATCACTATTACTTAGGGCAAACGTATTTCTTAACCGTTTACTATTGTCATAAATAAAGTCTTACGATAAATTATTATCTTCGTAAACGGTAATCATGAAAAATCCGTGTAGACGTTCCGCTTAACAACAAGCTAACTGGAAACAATAGTTGGATATCACCATAAATCATCGGTATCTTATGACTGTAAATGTTTTAGAAAACGACTAGCATTTTTCTATCGTATTCGTTCGTTAACGGTCATTTATCACAACATCTATTCTCGTTCACAATATCGAAAGGAGAAAGTACTAGACTATTTTTGATTCTTTTATCATAACCATCTTTGCCTTCATTGTTACATTTTGAAGATTGTGGGAAGTTGAAAGTGCTTCAGAACATTTGATCACGGCTAATCATTACTTCTGGTCTGAAAAAAATCAGAGAAAAATGAAAAAAGACTTTTACATTTGCTTCATAGCCGTAGTTTTCTTTTTAACTGTCTTTTATTTGACAATATTCTTTCAGAAGTATAAAATGAAGAGTTGTTTGTTTTTTGTAATACCATTACTGTGCTCACATTAGTAGTTTAAGCAAAACGAATCAGTCTTTATTTTTAATGCTTTGTTTTCATTTCTTTTTCTCTTCCATCTTATCTTGTGCCTGAATATAATATATATATATATATATATATAAACATATGCATAATAGAACGGAAAGAAGTATTTATAGGTCAATCATCGTATCCATTAGAGAATTGCCAGTGTAGTAACTGCATGTTGTGTAAATGGTTAAGTCGCTAATTTACGAGCTTGGTATCTATATATAATGTATAAGAGGATGCAAAAGAAAAACATATCCAGAATATTCTTATATTATTTTTCAAATTGACAAGTTTTCTCTTTTATTTTATGATCCTTCCATTTCTAATTTTATGACATGTTAAATATCATTAAATGATTCTCGCTTAAAATGTATAAGATTAAACATTTTCTAATCCTTGGGACACGGGGAGTGTGACACCTATCCCGCCCGGATCGGACCACGCCTGCGAACTCTAAATAATACTAGTTTATCACTCAAAATTCAGATTGTATATAAACATGATCTACTCGAAGAAAAAAATACATCAATACCGTATAGAAGACCGATAAAATTCAAACTGTATTTGTTCATCCGAAAATTCTTCAGCCTTGCAAACTATAGGTTTTTCGTTGGAAAAACGTGTTTTATTGTAATGACTTCTATAATAGTACACTCAATTGCTACTCGATAAGATTTTTATTTAACTAGGAACATATGATTTTACTTTTTCTTTTAGTGTATAATAGAGAATGTCTTGGATTGGAGTCACACATCAAGCTCAGAAATAATAGTTGAATTGGTACGTAGTTCATGGACATGGTAGAATAAAGTATAGATCAAGTGGAAAAAACGGCAAACTTGCTTAAACACTAGCGTGGCAACACATCCGATTCATAGAAATCTATTACGATGGATTCAAAAAATAGTTATTTTATAATTTAATACGCTAATCTGTAAGTCAAAAATCTTGACACGATAAAACTTTGCTGAAGTAATTACATATACGTAGAATTCAAATGAATCTGTAACTATTTATTCACATAAACCAATGATTTATTTGCTATCACAATTTTTATTGACTAATATTTCTCTTTGTTATTTGTGCTTTTCTTTCGATTTATTTGCATTATTTCCACTCAGTCAGCTTCTCAACTGTCTGTATGAATTTTAAATATTCGCAGTCAAGTATTTTGATTATATTGGCCATCAATTATTCTGCTTTCTATTCTAAAAATTGTCCTAGTAGCGTTCATCAATCATTTACTTATGTTTATTCATGAACGTATAATGTCTCTATGTACTGTTGTTGTCTTGCTAGTTTTGCAATAGTTTTAAGCATCTTATTTATCGTCTGCTATCAGTATTCAAGGAACGTATTTGAAAACAACGGTTGCTATTCTTTCACAAACTTTTACCAGCAAACAGTAACCATGGAAACTATTACAATAGATTATGTTGTATGAAACAAAAGTGTGTTAGTCGTAAAATTCGATACTTGATATAATACTAAACGAAAAAGTACGCTATTTTTTTTTAAATTAACTAAAACGTGTGTTTAAATAAGGCGAAATTCGGATGTTCCTTCTTTATCAATGTTCGATAGAAAAAAAAGTGTTTATCTGAATCCTATGCTCCAGCTATCAAGATCACTAGATTTCATTGCATTACGATAATATTGATGATGGAGTTTTCTTCAAGTTTTGAAAGATTGAATCGAATTTCAATAAGTTATTCGCTACTAGATTTCCATATTATTGTAATCGAAACAGTTCTGAAAAGTTACAAGCAGAATTTAATGCAAAGTGATCAGACTTCCAAGAGGTCTTTGGTTAAAATAATGATGATTCATTCAATACCATTGATAGCTACTATTGATATACAATCGTTTATAAGTTGAGTATGTTCTACTTTACTTTTCTCTACATATTTTTATTGAGTTCTGTCGTGATCATTTATCAGTATTTTATCAAAACCTACTATCTAGCACCTGTGTTTCGTTTCATTGAGTAATAGTTGATCTATTTTTCTGGATATGAAGGAACCGAACGACTTCGAAAGAAACTTTCCCTATTATGAAAATATTGATTTTCAGAAGGTGACGTTCATCAGCAGAACTCCATTGTCTGTCTTTCGAAATACTCGTAATCGTAGCCTATTTCTCGAATATCTAAAAGTTCTTATCGATGTTCCAGACACAATGAACCCTCAAATATTCTATTATACTGTCAGAAAGATCGATGTTTGACATTTCTCTGTTGATTAAGTTGAATGATTCAAAATGAGCTAGAGATAATTGTTTGGAAGGTTGGAAATTCGATTTTCGAATTCGATTAATCGACTAACATTAACCGAACTCGATGTAATGACACGATAGCAGCATAAGAAGTTTCACATTCAAAAAATTCCCATTGGGTATAACGTGTCTTTTTTCAGCATAAAAAAATAGTGATATTTTTCAGAAGTCCTGTATCTATAACAAGTGTCTTACAGGCAGTCCAACAAATATAACCGATGATTCTATCACTAATAGAAAATACATGAAGTTTTCATGCCATAAAGATCTATTCAATAGACACTAACTATAACTACGATTTTTTTCAATCAAATATGATAGTGTGAGTGTGCTCATTCTGGAAAAACTCTTCCCTACTCAAATACTATTCTCCGAGTTTGCTTGATCTAATATAACTATTGAATAGATAGTATTTTACGATCCGTGATCAAAAACGTTTGAAAAATGTTGAACTTTCAATCTAATCAATAAGTTTTCTCTTCAAAGGTTTAAATACTGGACTGTGTAGAAGTTGATGATTCTGCTGATCTGAAATTTTAAGAAAGCTTAGATAAATCATCTTGAAACATTTTTTGAATGTATGGATTGGTAAGGTACATAAGTATTCTCGTGACATTATCTGAATTACGGATGGGATCACTGGTGGTATCTCGGGAGAAAAACGATTCTCAACTTGAATATTAGCTACCTGTTTTGCTTATCGTTGAAGAAAGATATGGTTGAATATATTGATAGCTCAACATTTTTCAATCGCTTTTACTCGATACTGCTAAAAAATCTTCTCTTTCGTAAATCTAACTATCCCCCTCAACCTTCTCTGAATATCAAGACTGACTACAAACAAATTCTATTAAAAAACTAGCGAGAGTTCATGCTTTTTGTGTATTGCATCGAAATAATGATCATTTTAAACAATATCATCTAATAAGGCATTTTTGGAATGAAACTCGTGTATATTCGTTACTTGGCAAGGAATCGAAAGGTTGATCTATTGAATCAGCTCAGAGTTAAGTATTTCGTTTTTCTGAAAGATATCGGGAAAAGGATTGACTAGTATGAAAATATGAAAGTGAAGATGGTCAAATTTCTTTCGAGAGAATAATTTTTCTCACATTATATTGCAATTCTTCGTTTCTTCTTATTTCAAATGTTAATCGCTTAGGGATTACGAACACAAATTGAATCTGAGATTTCGTTTGAAAATAGTATATTACATCAAGAATAAAAATACGAGGCATTATTTCTGACATGATGATATCATCCTTCTAGAAGTATCTTTCGATCATTGGAGAAGAACTAAAAATATGCTTTGAAGTTCATATTTCAAAATTCGAAAAGGTCAAGAATTCTTACTATATAGTACTTATTACATCGTGGATGTTTGTTGACGGCAACGTAAAAGTTTCAAAATACATTCATAAATGAAGAATATCAGTTTTTTGCATATGTACGAATAAAGTCATTACTACTACGTCTCACTTTAATGTTGATAGATGCTATTAATCCATCGAACGGAAATTTCTAAAACTTTGACAGCTATTGACATTTTTCGAGAGAGTGAAAGAGTTATCGAAGTTGATGATAACGAAATTGACTAGACTTTTACACTATTTGTGTCGTGTTTTGAAGTAGTCTAGCTCTATTGAATCTTGTCACAACGCTTCATTTACTCACTTGACTTCATTCAAACGTGTTATTTTTTCCTGGACAAATTTTCTTTTGATGAATGTCTCGTAAGCGAAGCGTAAAAAAGCAAGAAAAAAATTGCCAAGGTAAATAAATTGTTTGATTCTCTTACCTCATTGAAATAAACAGAGAAAAAAGGTATCAAGAGTCTCACGTCCTATTTCGTTCTAAAAAAAATCAAAAAAAAATGTCGAGTCTTCGTTTTCTCTTGCGTTCTATGATTAGGGATCGACGAATTTCATGTGATTTCGTGTCCTTCGAGATATCAGCAGAGCAAGATGCTTTCATGTCTCACCAAAAACACGTGTATGCATGTATTGTAATACGATGATTGTTGGATAAGACATGCTAACTGTTATTGATAAAAGTAAGGAAACAAGCAATATCAATCGGTGAATTTTGTTTTTGTCATCTCCAATTCTACCATCCGCATCTCCGGACATATGTGATCATCGAAAAAAATTTGATTCCATATATATATTTTACATGTAGCATGTTTCTTATTGATTTCAGCCGATGTTCTTTTCTGAACATGTGATCACATTCTCAAGCTGTCTATTGCTATATATTCAAATGTTATTATCATAACGGTCTATCTTACATGTTATGCTCGAATATTGAAGTATTCACAGATATTGTAGTATTTTCGGTCGATTTTTATTAATACATATCCTTCTTTCCATTAGATATGTTAATCAACCTTCACTCTGATATTATTAGCGTGGGTTTCTTGTACGTGTGCTCTCAACATCCCTATGTTCCACGTGATAGACAAGTTTTCGAATATATTTATAAGAATTTATCCGTGATGATAAGCATAAAATAGAATCATTAGTAGGCTTATTTATGATTATAAATAAATATAAAAGTTCCAGAAACGAAATAACGGGTGTTTCAAAAAGAATCGTCTCTCACTATTTTTCATCTAGTTCGCTGATCTTTCACGCTACGGACTTGATTCTTTTTTCGAAAGATTTGTCTACCTGAGCTCTGCATAGCCGTTTCTATTTTGTACTGCAAATAATATCCGTTGTTGTTGGAAAATGCTACAAGCGGTTGGTATAATTTTTTCAACTTTCCAACACAATAAAGTATCTTGTTCGTTTTAATTCATCGATTGAACTTTGACCCAATTGATTTTTTGAGCTAACCCATCCCAAATTGAGTAGTTCAGAGGATTGAGATTGGGTGAGTTTGGAGGTCAATGATATTTCTCGATGAATGATGGGAAATTTGTCTGGCATCATTTTTGAGTTAAGGTATGTACATGGGGCTTGCCACTATTCTTTTAGAAAGTTTATTTATCGTTGAGAGCTTCACTGTCGTATTTTAAAGTCACAGGCAATAGTTCATTGATGCACCATTGATGATCCATAGTTTCCTCGTCCAATATGATCAATGGTGTCAACCAGTTGGAGCATGCTCCTAACCAAACCATTACTATCTGCGGCAAATTCCGTTTCTATTTAACATCACCTCATTTATCAGCCTCCTCACGATTCAGTGCCCGTATTCTACCGTTTTGAGTATTGTAGATGCCATCAATATTAACAATGTTCTTATTAGAGAACAGAATTCTGAAGTTATATTTTTTCCTGGAAGCTGTGTTGCATCCAATTTGCAGATTTCATTCTTTTACACTTATCGAGATCTGTGAGAACTGGTTCCAATCAATTTTTCGTATGAACAATATCTTAAATCTTGCTTCTAGATTCTGACAACAGATCCGTTAAAAGTATGTAGTTCACTGCCAATTTTTCCCATTAAGATTCTTTTTTTACGCTTCATTTGGCTTTTCTCCGTGTTGATTATTCCTTTGATCCTAATAATCCTTGCACGACCAAATAAAAGCGGTAAATTAGTATCATCTGTCTCTCTGACCATTTTACACCACCATCCAACGGTTTGAGAACTGAAAAAATCGTTCAAATCTTGAGATAGTTCTGTTGAAGATTCACGCTTCTCGTAGTTGGAAAGTATGGACTTCTGAAGGTTTTCACTTTTCATCTTGGAAAATTTTATTTTAAAATATCTTTCGAAAAGCAAACTCACCGTGTTGTAGAGAAATGAAAACGAATAAAGCAAGCAAAACAGAGAGATCACCAAAGTAAATAGTGAGTGAGAGAGTTGCAACAGAACGAGCGACCATTCTTTTCGGAATACCCGTTAATTGCATGAGCTAAACAGTTTGACGTTTGAAGTGAAAAACGGAAAAGTATTCGATTAATAGTTTTAATTAGACGTTGATGATTCGTCTGCATTGTCATTGACAACCACGAAAAAATTATTAGTCAATCCAATATCACCAGTTACACTGAACAAACGGTGAATTCGATTACCGTGAGCATCAGTCGTTTCAACGTTTGTGCCAGTATTTTGATATATTATCTTAGTCTTTGTTGGCTCCATGACAGGTTCTATTCGCACTTCGACAAATTCATTAAGTGCCTCCGCAACTGCTCGATTGGGTTCACAATTCTAGATAGAAACAAAAGAAAAAAGGAAAATAAACAAAAATAATTTAGAATATCGTATAGTTCAATTAGATTGCTGGTTTACCGCTGGTCTACTACGATATGTATTGACAGCTTCAACTGACAGTGGTATGTGCTCCATTACACAACCATACGCCATAGGTGTCAACTTTATGACAGTATGCAATGGTACTTTGATATAAGGTAATCGTTCTATTTAGTAATATATAGAAATTATTTTTACAAAATAATATCATATTTCGTTGAATAATGTGCCATGAAGCAGAGTTACTTATGCGTACCTGGGTCTTTATCAAGAAAATAAGCGAGAATGCAACGAGCCACAGCTTGATGAGTAATAACAAGAACATTCTCGGCTCTTTCCAATTCCATGATTACTGGTTCAAGTCGAGCAACAAGATCATGATATGACTAATGATAGAAAAAACCAATCATGGTAAAACTTCAAGAGTTCATTCTGAGAGTATCAACGAATGAACTATTTCGAGCATCAACTTTAAGTCAAACATGTTATTATTAAATCTATCGACCAATCTCTTTCATCAAAACGTACATGTCAAATAGATCGAACGAACAGCAATGTGAAATATCTATACAATCGTTTCTCTATTATCGAATCATTGGTTTTCTATCTATTATATAGTTGAATATCGAGTTCGAACTGAAAATGATAATCAATGATAGATAGTATCCAGAGGTATTCAAACTTATTTCAAAGATCCCTAAAGAAATTAGTTTTCTACATAGGATATAGTTGAAAAATAAAACACTCATTGCTTGATTTGAATAGAACTGTCACATATATCTATCAAACATAAAAGCATGATAACTTACTTCGCCTCCTGAATATCGATAGTAGAATTTCGATTGATCTCGAGCGGCGAACTCTTCGGGATATCGTTCAGCCACTTCTCTATACGTCAAACCTTGAAAAATGCCCTAGATAATAACGAAATATTCATTTTTGCATTCTAGTTGTAGATGAAATCAACTCACGGCATTGATTCCATTAAGTGCTTTCCATTGTTCTTGTGGTGCATCAATTTTTACTGCTGTGTCGATCGTTTGTTGTCTTTGACTTGTCCAAACAATCAGATCGCTGATGTTTTCTTTTATTTTGACACGCAAATCAGCACACTACTCATGTAATAAAAAGGACTTACCATTCGCAATATATTGAGCAAGAACATCGGCATACTACAGTTGATAGTATATTATCAACAAGGGTAAAGGCTAAAAAATAAAAATAATCAATACCGTTTTTCCAGCTGGTGATAATGCTGAATTGCCACCGATACGTTGCTGTACATTCATTTCTGATTCACCATGCTGAAACATATTTCAATAGATAGATCTTTATCGATTAAAAAGAACTTGACAACGGACCCTAGTGAGATATATAGTTCTTGGAAGAACATGGATGTTCATTAGAAAATAAACGGCACGACTCTGAATATTCCCTACAGTAAACAAAACAAAGATCAGATATTTCTTCTCAAACAAGTAACACTTACCACCGATCTTATGAACGAGAAATCGTTCGCCACAATTAAATATTTTTATGAATGAAAAATGCTTTTCTTTATTTTTTTCATCGATAGGTTGATACTGCTTTTCATAGAGTTCAATACGAGAAAGAAAATCTGTGACAGCCTCATCTTTTGGAACATCTTTGTAATCAGGACTTTTCAGTTTTACTTCCTATCATGTTAAAAGAATTACGCTCATTTAAAAAAAGAAGTTGTTTACTTCATTTTCATACTCGAATATTTGCTTGAATGACTTCTGGAGAATCACAGATGGATTCGACGAAAAACACACGAAAACAATATACTTCCGTGCAATGATGGTATACCGCGCTGCGTCGCTTTTGAGTTGTATTTGTTGCGTCAAAAATAGCTACTTCGCCGTTGTTTTGAAGGTAATCGCACATGTCTTTCAATGCAGTATCCGCACATTTCCTGTAGTAATATAGCCGTGTGAACTTCATGTTAATTAATGTATGTAAACGACAAAATAATACTTACTGTCGAATAGCCACGGCTTCGGGATTGTCAGGATCAAAGAACTCTTTACCGGAATATCCTTTCACAGCATCACGACGATAGTCGCCAACGTTAAAAACTGTAAACACAAAAGCGAATTTTTTTTCTATTTGAATGCTTTTCCCATAGGATTAAATCGTAGAACGACAATTTATATAAAGGATCGACTTTTATCACAAGCCATCATATGCATATCACTAGCGCAACCCTAAAAGATCATGAGCAAGTTGGCAAAAGGTTCGCTCAGTTGCATCTGACGAAGAAAAATATACGACGTTCAAAATCATTAATCTGAATAAATACTAATACTTCTTCGAATAGGAGAATATTCATCGAATCAACATGTATCACAGAAACAGACAAATATCACAAATCTATGAGAAGTTCAGTAGCGGTTGAATTAAAATTCATAACCCACATCTAAAATTCGAGAGTTAATCCAGCAAGCAAATATACGGCTGTATTTTTTTACAATGATTAACACTTCACTTTTTTCGAAGAAGATTTTTTATTACTACCTGAATGCAGGATCGTTTTGAATTAGGAACAAATATTCTGTGTCTCATGCTTTTTTTCAATAATTGTATGATATTCATATGTTCTAAAATAAAATAGATTATTACTTTTTCTTCATCAGAAACTT
This sequence comes from Rotaria macrura, assembly GCA_900239685.1. Classification (NCBI taxonomy): domain Eukaryota; kingdom Metazoa; phylum Rotifera; class Eurotatoria; order Philodinida; family Philodinidae; genus Rotaria; species Rotaria macrura. The sequence continues at coordinate 175,226 of OENT01000078.1, read as the reverse complement.
TGCTCAACCTTTTTTCATATTTTCTATTCGTATTATGAACTATTCTAAGATATACCATGGTACAACTTAATGTCGTCTATCTGATCAGCTGCATTTATATTTGTGATACAATTGTAGTTTTTTGAATGTGTTCAATTGTTTTTTCACCACGTCACAATTTCACTACAGCTACATCTAAAGGGATAGACGTTTTGAAATAAAATAGCGCTCGATTCTTAGAGGTACCATTATCAACACTCGTCAATTAAATAGAAAAATTTTGAGCGTTAATAGATGTCAGAAAAAATCGAAACATTCGATATTTATTAGTATGTGCTGTGGCTGAACGTCGATTGAATAGTTGGTATTTTTTCTTTGGTGGTGAAACTCTAAAATAATTTTCAAATAAAACTAGTTCAGCACGTTCAACAGAATATTCGATCCAAAAAAAACAACATTTTATCGCTAACAAAAAACAGGGACTTACGAATGCTTTTCATATACTACGTAGTGGCCTTAACAAGATGGAATATCTAATTTTTCTGTGTCTAATGCACATTGTTTAGCCTGATTTCTCAAAGTAGTCGTACAACGAACCTTTAGTTTTAATTCCAATCCAATGCAAATATCGAGCTAATTTTCGTCCCATGTACGTCTAAAATATAATTAATCGAATCCATTTTACTTCTAGAAAAATGGAAGATTTAATTTACTTTGCCACGTGCTGGTAAACCCACCATCACCTACAAAGTAATAGGTTTTTTGTAATAGAAAACACATAAACGATAAACTTTCACTTACAATAACAGTTGGTGTTCGTACGAGTCGATCACGACACGCTAAATTTGGAGAGCAATAGCGAAAGATTATAATGAACAATAAAAATCAACAGAAATTCAAGTCTTTGCTCTGCTCCTTTATATAGATTTGCATATTTACTGAGAAGAAGTGATTTGAACGATATTATCACGCTCACCTATTACAGTCTATTTGAGTTATGTAGATATGTGAAATATATTCATAGATATTTCTATGTGCAAACATAGATATTAGAACAGAAACAAAAAATGCTTTGCACTATAGATAATGACACACGCATTATCTTACCTTGACTTAAGTTTCTGAACATGCCAATATCATTTGGAATACCGATTGAATGACTTTTCCTCCATGCATGTACATCGTTATTGAGTTCTGCATGTTGAAAAGGCGTTTTCAAAGTCTGTTTCATATCCGTGACATTGATATTTTCGGCTACTTGCCCATCGTTAGTATTGTCTAGCTGTAAGTTTTCCTCCGAATGTACTGCATCATACGATTCCATTTGTTTTGGATTATTTTCTAAAATTCGACAGAAAATTGTGATAAAATATGATTATTTTTTACTGTCAACGAAAACTCAATGAGCCTGTGGTGATTCCTTTAGTTTAGAGTATGAGTGCTGATTTGATAGCTGACTTCATCATCACATGCACATCGAAACTTTACTGTATCTATAGATATAGAGCGGCGGCACGTTTTTTCTCCTATGGAGTTTTTCTACTTTGATGAAAGTTCTGGTGAAATATTGTCAACGATTTCAACATGAGATTTCAGTATTGTTTGAATTACAAACGTCGAATAAGCAGAGGCAGAAAATTCTTATGATTGTCTATGCATCTGATTGCATTTAGCATCGACAATTCAAATTCGTATCAAGATCTATTGGTGAATTATCGCGAACAATATCTATTAGTATATGCCGTGCACATAAAGTCAGAAATCGAATTCGATTCCGTTTTTGCTGCGTACACTATCAATGCTTTTGTTTCTGAGACTTCTATACATATTCAGAAAGTCAATTATTACTTCTAGTTAAATAAACATTATCCTAATTTTTTTCAATCGATGGCAAATGAAGAGCCTCCTATCACATCTCATCATTAAGATGAATCTTTATTTCAATACCATAATTATTTTATGGACTTTTCACACTATTCTTTCAAGTCAGAAGCGCATATTCAAAATGGAGATCAAACGAATTAGCACATGCAACATTATACTTGACAATAGATTCAAAACGAGCTGTAATTTTCTCTCCAAGAGCTTAGCAAACAGTCACTGAAGATAGACTCGTTCTGTACACATGCAAAATCATTGCCAACAGAGAATTACTCTAACATCATTCATTCAAAATCGAATTGAATCGACTGACAATTGTAAGTACACAAAACGAAGATTTCTTTTTTCATTAGAAAATAAGGGTTAAAAGTGCACTCGACTCAGAATACTTCGAAGCGATTTATGAGAGACAGATATGTTTTTGAAATATTAACCAATAAAAAAGAAGAAGGTATTAGACGCATTTTTTTGAGAAAGGAAAATAATCTCGCCATTAATCGTAATCGACAAACGAAGAAATCTACTACTGTTGGATTGTTAACAACAAACTAAAACACAGTAGGTGCTTTGCACTTGACTTGCGTACTCAGTGCGATTGCCGGAAAAAAATTAATTTCCGATACCATGAATATATTTCTATGTAAAAAAGCGATAACTTCTGTAACCTCATTTTTCAAATAATTCTCGAAAAATAAATTTGAATTACTGATATTTGCAGAGTCGTTCTTGAGTTTTTAATGATATTTCAACTGATTTTCCAACGTACTTAAAATTCATGGTTTAAATATTAATAACAGCATATAAATGTTTAAATTTGAATTAGTTTAATTTAAGAGATCAAGCTGTTGATTTTGAAATTCATAGTGTGTCTATTTTCTAACAGATAAAACAGTAAACGAAAGGACGAACTTTGTTAAAAAACGACAATTCACAAGCAAATTTAAAAGAGAACGCGGCTACTTACATGCTAATGGGGAACTATCTGACGTAGCTGTTTTGCCTCTATTCTATATCAATGAATTCGAATTTTCATTCATAGTTTCCTTCAGTTATACGAATAAAAGAAATATTAGTATGTCATACAGGTAGAAAAATGTAAGTTTTGTCAGCTTGAATAAGCAGAGCGCATGGGTAGTTTCACACGCCTTAGCTCATGTTTTCTGCCTACCTCTGATTCATACTTGTAAGAAGAAAAAAACCGACGAATAAGTGCGGAATATTTCTTCTTTCTTTTCTTGGATATTATTAAACACGACCACAATACACATGACACATACTGACAATATATATATATATATATATGTATGCTGGCTGAATAATCGTATATTTTTTATTACGCCAGAGCACTGGTATGCATTTTTATGCAAAATAGTTGACGATAGAATTTTTTATTGGTTGCAAAATAATTAAATGTCAAACTTATATTGCATCCTAATCATTTCTTCATTTATATATTGAACTTTTTTGATAATTTGGCAATAGTTTCCACTGATTAGGGATAGTTGTCATATGTTGAGCATTTCTTGAAGAAAGGACTAGCGTATACTACACTACTTAGGTATCTTTACTTCATTTTGAAAAAATATCAAGCCACATACACATGAAAAGATCGATAGTTTTCTGTCGACGAGAAAAAAAATTGTTAAGCTTAGAGCCTTACGTTTTAGACGGAAGGAAAGAAAGAAAAACATTCTCAAGGCTGTGTTATTCCGTGAGAACAAAAAAAGACAAAAAAACACTATGTTCTTTGCCATGAAATTCATTATAAAAATCGACATATAAATTGGAAGAATACTATGAAGCTATTGTATGATCAATTTCATCGCTTTATTTTATCCGAAACTACTGAACAAGAATTGTTTCTAAGGCTAATAAGTCGATTTACTAGTGTCAATGAAACTATCTCTTTATATTAGCATAATACATCAGTTTTTAAATAGTTTTGTTGTCCCATTTTGCATCGACAAGGGATTCATTCAAAGAATCTAAATATGGTTCTTCCATCTATCAATACTCAACTGCGTCTACATCGATATTGGCATTAATAAATTTATTATTCAAACTTTTTCTTCACATGTCTCACATGTTCAGCTTTCAAGTGTACTATGTTGTCATGGCGTTATTTTTCCACATAAACATTCAAAAGCTTGTATGAGCTATGTGCCAATGTAATATACTATTTTGCATATTGAAGTCATGAAAACGTTCAAAATAATTACACCGGGAACAAGCAGATAAAATTGAATGCTAGAAACATTTCTTTTCAACAAAAGACGGTCAGCATCTACGCAGATATTCTGTTCATTTACTGAACTACTGAGATAGTCTTGAAAATAAATCATTGCACACACATAAGTAAATAATTAAACACAGTCAAATTCTGTTTTCTCTTCGCCAAAATCATAAATTTCTAATCACACTTTTTTCTTCACTCTTCTGATAGTGTTACACTGAAAAATATTTTTTCGAATCTGCAATACTCTGCAGAAGAACAATGAACCACTGCTCTATTCCATCTATTTTTATTTTTTATGAGTTTTTGAATTTAATTACTTTCATTTATCGAGCGAAACCAACACTAAGCTAGATGATGGAAAAAAGAATTTCATTCTTATTCAAACATATTGTGCAATACCATTTCTTAATGTTAATGAAATGATTATTCTAATGCTTTTTCTCGTTTCGGAATTGTAATATATATATATATATATATAAACGACGAAATTACTCCTGTAAAATTATCCAATGAAGAAATAGAGTTTTGAAACGGATAGATTAAATATCTTCATCATTAGTGATACTAAGTAGTACTGAAGCAGACATGATTATTGGTTGTTCAATACTACACAATTAGCCTCTCTTATAATTGATCATTTAATATCAAACTAATTGAAAAAACAGTAGTGAAAGTATCTGAATTCGTCTCAAATGAATTTATGACGAAATAAAACTTTGAAAAATCTATTCTTTAAGTAAAAATGCTCGTAACAAAACTTTTCTTTTGATATGAACTCATATCACATTTAAAAAAATTAGAGATAATAGTGGGCAAGTGTGCTTCGTAAAACTATTCTACATTGCTTTTATGCTACTAATGTTTAGGTATCACATTTTGCGCTAGAATTTCTTTTCATGGAACGAAAACCATGTGCGCGAAGTATCAAGGAGTAGTCGTGAGACTCCCGATGAATGGCTCGCACCAATACATATATATATGTATATTCTCAATCATCGAAAGTAGAAAATAATTCCACGGGCGACCTTTTTTATTGAAGAACACTGACTAATATGAATGGATGTGAAACTTAGATATTGAATGTTTACGTTCTAAATTTTTAATCAATTACAAATTGGTTATACAATATACATGACATTATTTCAACATCAATAAAAATAGTACAGATGCTTAAATACGAAAACACTATACGTTTGCTCGTCATCCAATGAAACAAACTAGTAATGTCAGTAGTTTCTCTAATAGATTGCTTGTCCAATGAATTAGTTATACTCTACCTATCATTAGTTTGTACGCATTGTCAACTACAGCGGAATAGATTGATCGATAGAATATATATCAAATGAAGCTAGCTATAAAATCTTGGTATCAGTAAGACTGACAGGAGTTTCATCGATTTATGGCGAAAAGAAATTTTTTTGCACCTATATTCTCCTCTAATCTGTTGACTTCTAAGAAGAAACGTTTCATGCAACATAATGACTGACTGAGCTTCTTCAAATGGTCTAGTTTGCAGATATTTGAATGGTTAAAAGGTGCTTTACTGATGTGGTCAAACAGTCACGCAGTATCTTCATCAAGTATTACAAAAAAAGCCATGCAAAATACAGACTTACACCGGGAACATCATGAAGGAGAAGTTAGCTTTCAGTAAATTGCTTTGATTTCCTTTATCGATTGTGTCTCGTTCTTATGTTATCCAGAATAATACTAAATATAGAAATAGATTCACGAAGAGCATTATTATCCGTGCACTCGTAATATCAAAGAAAACCGAAAAAATATTTGTTGATTGTATGTTTCGTTGTTGTTGCCATCTGCCATTCATAAACAAGATAAACAAATGTAGACAGCTGTTTCTATACTATGCATATTTTTCTCCTTCTTGCTAATAGAATAAAAGTAGAATGTTAACGAAGTACGTGTCGACTTCGATGTGGCAGTATCAACAAAGAGGACATGAATTTGTATTGATAACAAAAATTGTCTTTATCGATGTAATATGTACAGGTCATTTGCAACGTCAGAGAGCTAATCTATATATAGTTGCATCGTTATCGTTATGATATAGTCTGCTATGATCTCTTAAGCACTCATATTTCTAGTCAATTGAATGAGTGCAATTTTCTACGCTTGGTTCTATTGGTAAATATCATGAATATATATCGCCAAAACATATACTAGTCATTGTACTTTTGTTTTTTCTGTTATATCAATCGAAGGAAATCGTCTGTAATTTTGAAGGCAAGCGAAATTATGAACAGTACAGTTTCAATTTTCAAGATTCATTCGAATCAATAGATAGATTGAACTATTACAAAAAAAATCTATCATGCAATCGTTAACGATTTATATTTGGCAAATTTTTGGAAACATTCGTGTTGGCTCAAAACAACACTCGTAAATTACAGTCGCCATCATTGATGAGATCGATTCGTGTTTTTTTCGAACCGAACCAAAAAAATCTCTAACCGAACCGATTAAAAGATAAAAAAAACGTTTGGTGATTTCCGCTCTTTTTTCAAAGATATTCACTAATAAGAATTCATTGACGACATGATTAAAATACTTTCGATAGTTCTAAGAGTGACTTAGAAAGCTGAGCTGCAGACAATTTTTAAAACATAAGTATTTTCTCTTGTAAGTTAGAAATATTTTTCAATCGGGAAAGACTAAAATGTACTTTTAGTGGATAACCAATTTCTTTCTTAATGAAGAACGAATCATTAGATTCTTTTTTCATCACTCTGTGCAATTAGTAGAATTTGCTTCAACCAGCAAGTTCTTGTTCATTGAAGGACGTTGTGTGAAAATGTCATATGTAGCGTAGGTTTGAGAAATATTTTAAATATGTTAGACTTTCCAGCTTTTGTTCTTTACTTTTTTTAGTATATCATTTCGGATTGACGGAGCACTTCGAAAATAGCAACCTAATGATGATGGGAAATACATCCATTAAAAAGGAAAAAATTGTCCTTCAAAATATAACGATTTTGTCGAAATTGTAAATTTTATTTCGTTTTTTACAGTTTTAGAGGTAATAACCACTATGACTGTCTAAATTTGAAAGGTCTGAAAATCTCAGTAACGTTATCCATTTTCAAATATTAGTTTGATACTTTTTCCTGACTTTCGTTCTGTATGTTAAATATTATTTTAAAATTCAAAACAAAGAGATATTTATTTGGGAATTAAAAAATAATACAAATTGATAATCAATTATTATTATATATACATATAGGTGCTTCCTGCTAAAATGTTGTCTGTAAAAGTGTATACCGAGCGATGAACAGAAATATTACTCATGAGTCATGACTGAAGGTTTTTGAAGCAGTTGGTTCAATCATAAGAATGTTATGTACTGTCTTCGAAGTAAACCAACTCATCAATCATTTTATTTATGTTATTCGAAAATATTGTGAAGCTTTCGATCTTGTTCAAAAAGTCATTATCAGCATTAATTTCATATGAAAGAGAATTAAACATAATACATACAATGATGTCTACTCTTATTTTTATTTTTCGTTCTGTAATAAACATCGGACTGAGGAAACGAATTTCTCCCCTTCATGGTCCAATGTGCAGAAGAGAAAGAAAGATAAAAGTTCTCCTATATATTATGTGTAATTTTCTTTAGTCTAAATTAAGTGTTGATAAAGATGACCTTTCGAACGCGGTCGGCAACTTCACAATGTTGTTGAATAAAATAAATAAAATGAATGATGAATTAGTTAACCTTGCAATTACTATATTCAGTTATATATCATCAGATAATATAGATATACTTTTCTCATTCACTTTCAGTCAACAGGTTAACAAATGTGTGAGAATATATTTCTAAAAGAAATCCGTTCCGAATACGTGGAACCGAACCGACCAAATATCCGAGTATCTGAAACCTAGCCGATTTCGGTTCGGTTAGGTTCGACTGGAAACAGAATCAGTCCCATCACTGGTGGTCATTGATTTTTATTTTATCAACGTGTTTCATATGATCTATTTTGTATGTATTATATTCATGCGTCATAAACGTATGTGCATCTTTTGATGAATGTTGAGCAGGATGAAAATGATTCAAATTGCACTACTTGCTGATGAAACAGTTGCATACCTAACTCTTAATATGCTTAAATGTATTTTTTTCAGTGGCGAAAAACGTTTTTGAATTATTCGATTTCTTTTTTTTTTTGAAATATATCTATGATTTCATATAACCCATGGGTATTAGTTCGACCTGTGGTACCATTCGTTGTTACCGATGTATCGAGTAACTCGTAGCGGCCTGTTAGCATTAGCACGTAACTGGTAATGGACAAGTTACCAGCTACTTGGAAACATATCGACTTGGTAATGGTAGCTTCGTAACTCTACTTCTACAATAAGCATATTTGCAAAATATTTTGAATACGAAACTCAAAAGGATTTTGACCAAACCTCAGGGGAAACGCAAATTTCAAAGGGTTCAGGACGAAGCATTTTTATATTTTAAAACTCTATAAAGAATTTTACAAAACCTCGGATATTTCTAAGCCTCTTACAGGTTTCGTGTGATCCTACGGACACTTATATAGTATAGTGGAACTTGACGAAACCTTAGTTTTTTCAGTGTGGAAGAATCGAGGAATCGAAGAGCTCGATAAATATTTTTTTCGCCTCTTTTATGCTCCTTCAAAACCTCAATGTTTAACATTATACTAACCCTACAATTTTAGGTTCTAATATCCTTCCTATGAAAATTTAGTCGATATCAACTTTTGGTACTATCACAGCTTTTCGTGGAAGAGTAAGAAAAAATATTCTATAAAATATTTACTAGCTTGGATGTCAACGAATCATTCGAAATTTTTTTTCTATACATGGAAAGATAGAGAATTGAAAACTGAACACAATGAACTTCATTCATATGATATAATGGCTAACAATATAACTTTTATAGAGCAAATGTGAGACAAGAGGTGATCGTTTTAATCTGTCCAAATAAACAGTGCAACGCCTGTTGTGTTTCACGATAAAGAGATCCCAGACTGCATTTTACATATGTTTTGCAGTTCTTTCTCTTCTGCAAAAGGATTAAAAGAGGTTTTAGAAAAAGTACGACTTTGACCCGAAAAATGACATATGTTGCGTAATTTTTCACGATTTCTAATGTTTTTCAATAAAAAATAAACATTTTTCGTAATTTTCTTTCTCATGGAATAAAGCGAAAGCAAAACGAATGTGATTTTCGGAATCATCGCAGAAAACGGCATCTAATCATGAGTATTCAAGCTGAAACTATTTCCACGACAAAAATGACCTGTGGTCCCCCTTAACTATATTTAAAAAGAATTTTTCTCCCTGGCACCCTACAGGTTATTGTTGGCGTCGAAATAGTTTCTGCTCGAATATAAATTATTAGAAGCAGTTTTTCATGATGATTCCGAAGATTACATTGGTTTTCCTTTAGCATTACTCCATGAGAAAGAAAATTATGAAGAATGTTTAGTTTCTATTGAAAAACCATCAGAAATCATGAAAAATTATGCAGTATAAGTCATTTTTCGGGTCAAAGTCGAACTTTGTTAAAAAATTTCCCTAGTCATTTTTTAGAAGAGAAAGAACTGCACAACATATATGAAATTCAGCGTGGAAGTCCTAAAAGTGACCGAATGGCAGTCGACGTACTAAAGAATATCCAACCACTTTTCACTCGAAAAATTGCTATTCATGAACAGTATTTGATAAATAACTATCGATCAGTCTATATGAATGCAATATGCAAACAGGTAATTTTGTTCAGTTGTCAATGCTTTATCATTTGGTATATTGCAATAAAACATTTTGTTTATCTTTCGTGGTTTAAAATAGTTCAACTATATATTGATGATTTTTTTAATATTTTTTAAATAACATCGTGAGCCCTTTTCAGTAAAATTGAGCTAACTTTTCACTGACTAAACCAGATGCACTAAAGATTTGGATTTAAAGGTTTTAGAGGATGCTGAACATGATGAGAACATCAAAGCCAAAATCTAAATTTAATCGAGTGCCTCGATATACCGGATGGTCCTTGACGGTCTCATGGATGCTCTCTTAAATACTACAATTAATTTATTTAAACTAGAAAATCCATATTAAATCAATTAAATCATCGGGTGTAAGCAAGGTATCACAAGGAAAAGGATTTTGTGGGAAGAACGACAAATCTTAATGATAGTTGAAACTAATTGGAGATTGAGGAATCTGAATCTGTAGTTTGTTGCAAAAATTTTTCTGTTTTAACTTTACTTACATAAGTTGGTTTTCTTGGAGTAAACTTAGTTTTAGAAAGTAATCCAGTCGTGAGATAGCGAAGTTCACAATTTTCAAAAACCGACCACAGGTTCATTATTCCTCAACATGATTTACTTTCATTTAACATATTATAAATTATTGTTTTTTTCCTAAAGAATTAGTTTTCTTCTAGATAACTTGCTTATACTCAATGATTTATTTGATTTTACATTAATATTTTTGTTTAAAAATAATTTATTTTAATATTAGGTGTTACGTGATACGTTGCAATGTGATTTGAAATTAAATGGTCTACCACGATTCCGAATTAAAAATAGCAGTCTTCAAGATGTTTTGGTACAACTGGCACTGAGCATAGGAAAGAAGGTGTGCGCCTTTGCTGATTGAGCAATTTAGATAAGAAGTATGATACCTACTCAGAAAGATAAACTCCCTGTAGTTCAAATATCATTACCAAATACAAACTTAACCCTCGTCATATTCTAGTAAGCCTTTCATTCAGCAATGCCAGTTCTACCATTGAAAAATTGTTGGTAATGTCAATAAAATTATCGTTATCATTTAAGAAACCAAGTCTGACATTTTTTGAATACAAAGATTCAAATAAAACCGTATGTTTTACAAGTCAAATATTCAACATTAAATAAATAAATGTTAAATAGAAAAACTTAATTATAATATTCAATTTTAAATGATAACTTTCAACTTATAATTTTTAATTAAATAGCCACACCTTAATTCTAATTATTATGCACTTGGCTAATCATATCAGTAGAATAAGATAGAAGATACGTCCATACTGTTTTGGTCTGTGTGAATTTATGTTACTTGCACACATGGCATGTCTTATCGTACTTTTCTACGCATATGTTGTTTTTCTTTTGCAGTACGATCCAATAATCAATTAGAAGCAGACATAACTTTATGCATAGGCACGACTACTATGAAGATCGAGAATCTATGAATTCTAACTCCACAATGTATATGTAAACCGCCTATTGCACACATGTTTGTTGTTAGTGTGTGAGTAAAAGCTTGCGAAGTGATCATGATTAAGGTTATGCATTATCGTTACATGATCATAACGTATCTCTCATAGTTCTGACGATTGCAAAGCTAAACCATTGAAAAGCCGAAATATTTTGAAAAATATAACTGTTATTGTCGAAAAATTGCGGCCAATTAATATTCATCTGCCAGGTTCTACGATAGAAGCCTTTAGAAAATTTTTCGTCAAAAGCTTTACTTCAATAGTTGCAAACATGAACACGTGGTAATCCAGCTCTCGTTTTGAGTCTTATGACGACTAAGAACCAAACAGAATTTGAACAACATTTGTTCGAAAAAATTTGACTCATGCATACTAATGTCTTATGCGTAAGCGCCTTAGTTGTGTTTAGAGTTTTCTTGTCGTTTTCAAATGGATGGTAGAAAGATACAGATGCATAAACTTTTCTGTTCAAATCCGATTAGTTGCCACCTCACGCAAGTATCAATATAAAAATTCATAAAAGTCTTTCAAGACTTTAAGACAACCTGTATCCCATTAACTAAAATAAACTTTTCCAAACTATTTAAGCATAAATTTTTGGAATTTAAAGGTCAGTATTTGGAGAAAATCATTTGGTAGTAAATTTCACATCAATAGTTGCTCTCGAAATCTTCCTAAGAAAAAGAATCGTTTTCTTCGTGAACAGCTGATTTTTCAGCATATTAACAAGCAGTATAGATGAATGGTTTTTGTTTGTCAAAATAAACTACTTAACATGCACGATGTAGAATTTTAAAAATTTCTACGGTTTATAGAAAATATCTCGAGCTTGTTGATATTAATAAAAATTATATGGACACTTTTTTGCTAGGAAATGTAATGCTAAGTACGAAATTGGAATCAAAATTATTTTTAAACCGGATTGTGGAGCAAAGTTTTGACGGTGACCTTGACCGTGAACTGGTTTATAAAATCTTTTTGGGAATGAAAACTGATCTTGATAAAAATTTCCTATTCACACACATCTCTAGTTTTGATTGATATGACTCAGTATTCATGCTTTAAACGCGTCACAGATGTCGACGGCTACCCTGAATGTTTAAAAACGACGTAGAAAAGAATTTATCAAAGTAGAATGCATGGAATAGGTCATATGAGAAGAGACGTAGAGAAAAGGGCATCTAGTAAGTTAGATGAAGAGTAGAACGCAAGAAAAAGAATATTCACATCTATGTCGCGAGAAAGGTGATGACCCGCTGAGGAAGATGTACGAAAAAGAATCCAAAACTAGGATGCATAGAAAAACATGTACAGAAAAACATCTGTGGAGAAATACTCATACAAAAAAACGTCTTGGAAACAGCGTAAAAAAAAGAAAATGTCATCATTATTGTATTTGTTTATTTATGACTTAGCCGTATATTGGATTTCTCGGAGGAAAATATTTTCTGTTATTCTGTCAATCAATCTTTATGGAAGTAATCACAAAGCAGATTTTAGGGCGTGTTAGGCAAGCATGTTTCTATTTTTGACTTCTCGTTACTATTTGTTTTCTGGTCGAGAAAAATTTTATTGCTTTTTCGTATCAATGCTGCTTGAAAAAATAATGAGATGGATTTCATAACATTCTGATTTACGAATACATGATCCGTGTAGATGGAACAATAAATCTCATGAAATTTTCATCATTATTCTACAGAAATATTTTACTTTTTTATTCATTTTCAGATCAGCCACGTCGGTTCAGTGACTTAAAAGCAGCTAATAGATCACTATTATTTTACGTAGAAAATACACCCAGCAGTGACTTTGTTATTTTGCAATATGACTTCAATTACAGTATCCTTTCTCGAAGGTGCTCATACTGACTTTGCTTCGAAGAACCAAACATTAGGCGATTTATTGACATCTGTCTTGAATGATGACTTAAACGGAAATAGAATATGTGCTACATGTGACAAAAGTGAACTGAGGTTTGGTGAATTAGCAAACCGGGCATTATGCGTAGCCAAATCACTCTCATCTTATGATCTTGTTGCTGTGTGCATGCAGCCTTCATTGGAATTAATAGTCACTTTATGTGGCATTGTTCTTCGAGGTATTCCTTATGTTCCACTAGAGCCTACGCTACCACTCGAACGAATTGAATACATTCTTAACGATAGTCAAGCACAATTGGTGGTTTTTAGTCGTGTTCTATTACGTGTGGAAACTCCAAAAATCGTTACATTTTCTGACCTTTGTATCAATGGCAATAGTTTTGAAAGTCTTCCAGCAAGACAAATCAGTAGTGAAGACAGTTTCTGTCTAATGTACACATCTGGTTCGACAGGTCAGCCCAAAGGCGTTCGATTACCTCACCGTGCGCTACTCAATCGACTTCAATGGCAATGGACACATTTTCCTTTCACGAAAAATGATAAATGCTGTTTTAAAACGTCCATATCATTTGTCGATTCGATTGCTGAAATCTTTGCTCCATTGTTATGTTGCGTACCGATTGTAGTCCTACCTAAACCTTTGCTTCTCAATATTAATCAACTCATTACTGTTTTGGGTGAACAACGCATCTCTCGTATAGTTTTGGTTCCATCGTTACTTACCGTTGTACTTGACTATTTGAAGTGCAACAGAAAACAATTGAATGCATTACGAATCATCGTCTGTAGTGGCGAAACTTTATCCATCACTTTAATCGAGACCTTTTTCAGTCTGAAAGAATATTTTGCACCAAAGAGTCTCCTACTTAATTTTTACGGATCAACAGAAGTCATGGCCGATGTGACGTATGAAATTTTTAAATCAGTCGATCATTTGCAAGAGCGGTTCACTCTCGACGGACGTACTAGTATCGGATATCCGATTCAAAACATGCGTGTCGAGATTGCTGATCCAGATGAAAGGGGCGTTGGTGAATTAATAGTCAAAGGTGAAGGTGTCGCCAATGGTTATCATAATGTTGATTTGTCGAATACGAGCTTATCCAACAAATTTATTCGTGACACCGATGGAAAACTTCGATTTCGCACCGGTGATCTCGGACGGATTTGGAATGGACGAATTATTCTCTACGGTCGCAATGACACGCAAGTAAGAAAATCTTTTATCGCAATCAAGGTTGAACTCTTTTGTTCTAGATAAAAATTGCTGGAAATCGAGTTGATCTCACTGAAATTGAACTCAAAATCAAGCAGTACTGTGTGTGTCGACAACCGGTGGCGATTCATTTGGCCGGACATGGGCAGATTGTTGTTTTTATAGAAGCAGATGAAAATCCGTCCGGTTTAGATCATGATTCCTTGGCAAAACATCTTCCCTCGTATGCCATCCCTGCAAGATTTGTGAGGATTCCTTACTTGCCTATGCTTGTGTCTGGTAAAATCGATCGACAACAATTAATCAAACTTGCCGATATGCATCAACCATCAATGGCAGGGACACATGACATAAAAGAAGAATCAACTGTTAGTCAAGCTTTCTATTCGGCACTAGACGATATTGGCATTCCTAGAACTCATGCTGATCGAAATTTTTTAGCTGCTGGAGGCTCTTCATTGAACGCGTTAACACTGGTAGCAAAATTGCATCACATTGGATTTCAAGATCTCAATGTTGAACGTCTGATGTGTGCAACTTCGTTGAAAGATATTTTAATTCAACGATCAGCTATGGAACAACAGAAGCAATATGATCCATTTTTTCAATGCGACTGTCGTTATGAAGTCGTTTCACTTGAAAATGTTGATAAATTCGAAGCTCAACGCATTCTTACTGAATCTTTCGTGGAATTGAACGAAATCGATGCACTCGTGCATAACCATCGGCCCGATCTCAAACGACAATGTAAACTCGAATGGTTCGCTCTTCTCGAAGCAGTCTGGCCATACTTCGTCACAGTTGGTTTATCTTTTGGCATTTCAGATCATGATGGACAACTTGTCGGTATTGCTTTATCGAAAGATTTAGCTGATCAACCTCATATTGTTATGCCAGAAATGACACTACTTTCACCACTTTTTGATATGTTCGAGAATGGAAGAAATGAGCTTATCGAAGACCTTCGATCTCGACAGTTACTACCCGAATCCATTTTGCATGGTTTTCTAACAGCCGTCAATCCAGATGTTGAACCACAACGAAGAGTAACTATCATGTATTTTCTCGAACGTCAAGTCTTGCGTATTGCAGCAATCAAACAATTTCATGCTGTCATCACAACTAATGCTAGTAGTGTGACTCAGCAACTAGCCGAACAAGTTTTCGAGTATGAATTCAATCAAGTGCTATATATCAATCAATATCGAGACTTAACAGGAGCTTTACTATTTCCCCATGCAAAAAGTCATCATACGGCTACCATCAGCATGAAACTACTCCTTGATCATTGAATTTCATTTTGTTCTCATTTAGTCTTATTAGGAATATTTTCACCTTGTGCATGTTATCAACTGTACTATTTATTAGAATATCGGGAACATCAAAAGAGAACGTAATTTAAGGTGGAAATGACCTCATCGAAACTTCCTCTTTATTAAAGTTTTTATCTATATTAAATGCACTGTACAACGTATAAAAATTTAGAATTATTCACATCAAATTAATTGTCCTATTTTGTGCGCATGGAATTATCTTGGCGATAGAAACCAAAAAGGCAAATCTTCAAAAAGAAAACAGTAGTACATTGATCTATTTAGTTGCAACCAAATCTAGTGATTCAACGTGAAGAATCCGAATAAATGACGTGCTGGTCGCAAAAAATAGTTGTACTGAATTTTTTTTATTAAACAAGTAGATATGAAGTAATTTTTCTGTAAAGGAATTCTAGTGAGCAACGTAATTAAGAGATTTTACTTGACGGTTACGTATCGATTATGGTCATCGAATTTTCTTAACATTGAACAAACACAAATTTGATCTTTACAATAGCAAAGAAACATTTAAATTTAACATGAGTATGTGTTACAAAGAACACAGTTTCGATGAATAGAATATCAGAGAACTTTCTCCACTTTGTGAAAAGTATGCTTTCGAGTAGAGAGGCAGGCACATTCACATGCATCACCTAGGCCTTCTTCATGGTTGTTGTTCAAGGGATCTGGAAGTTGCTCTCCTGTAACTTGAGCGTCCGCTGAAGTACTCATTTATGATTCCTGAAACTTTTTTCGTTGCATATGAAAGTACATGTGACACGTTCGACCTCTGGTCGAACATCATGTAAGCAAGATCTTGATCAAGATACAAGGCACAGATTCATACGATCTTGAGTACAGATATTCAGCTTCTTTAAATTCATATCTGGTTTTTTACGATCATTTTTTTCTAATCTTTTCTGAAGGGACTTCGACCGTTTATAATAATAATTAATTTTTCAAACATCATCAGTCGAAAAATTGCTGCTTAGTTTATCTTCGGTAGTGACAAATGTCTAGTTGAACACCAATTAAAGGTTAAGTTCCCTTTTTCAAATCATTTGAGAAAATTTAGGAGTTTAAAAATATGTCTACATGTATGCAGATTCAAAGTAAGAAAACTTATAGCGTAAAAAATTGATATATCTGCTATTATGAATATTTGGGTTCAATGTATTTTTACTATCTTAAATTTGTTGGGTTTATGACATTTGCTAGCGGGACAGTTGCTCACGAATCAGACAACTGCTTAATTGTAAGGGATATTATTCACAACAAAACTAATTAAACCGCAATAATATACTTGATTGGTGATCATAAAACGTTTAATGATAAGCAGTATTCAGACATCATCATGATATAAAAAGTAGTCTCAATCGTGGTACAATGCATGCAGAAAAAATTATGTCACGTATTGTTTTGACAACCTTAAAAAAACGCTCTTTCTTTATTCACAAAGAATTTCCCTATATTATTGATCCTTTAAGAGAGAATAAAAAATTATGGAAATGCAAACATGTCAGAAAATTTTAATTTGAGGAACGACTGCATACTGTTTTTAATAACATATCTATATATTGCAAGTGTTGATCCGTGACTTCTCCCAGCAATAAAATACTTCAGGCATTAATTATTCATTTCATATCTTAAAATAATAAAATTTGTGCCATGCTGTAGACCACGTTTGGAAGTGTACAAAAATATAGCTCTATATTCAAGAAATTATTTTTGCTAATGTTAAAAAACGTATGCATCAATTCCCAACCATCACTCTGTTTGTAGCAATTTTTCTTTTCTACTTCATAACCAACTGTACACGCTACTAACCGGCTTTGAACATCAGTTTTCTGGTGTTCTCTCAATGATTTCAGACGCGCTTTCTTTTATATTAAGATATTCTCCAAACAATACATGATAAATATTGCTGTCACAGCATTACAAAAAGACTTTATTTTAAAATTTGGATGAGTCCCTTATGAAATATACCAGTCGATAAATCAATGGACCATTGCTAACTTTATGCGAAGATTCTGATGCACTACTTTTTTCTCGAAAAATATTCCATCTGAAGAAAGATAAACATAATGCAGAGATAAAATCTTAATGTTCAATCATTTTTGTTTTGGTTTCCATTATTGAGCAATAATTTCAATATTAAAAGAGCTAGATAGCGCCTAGATAGAATTAAAACTTGACTTGGACGTTTAGTGTACCTATCATACAATATTTTTTTTCTAAAAATCTATAGTTTTTGTTTATCTGTTTCGCGCCACGGCTGATTTTAATCGTATTAGGTACACACTCAGAATTAATGTGAAACTCCCCATTGAATGGCGTACTGTTCAACGTTTTTAAACAGACGATAACCATTCGAAATGAGAAAATAAACGATTTAAATGATAGCCATGTTTGTTTTTTTCTTTCCTTTCTTTCGCTCTCCATTTCATTATGTTAGTTTACGGCATATAAATGATCAACGAAGAAATCGAGAATCACTTTTATGTGAACAATAGAAAAACGTTATATAGAGAAGCTGCGAATTCTTCTTTTACATAATTACTATTAAGAAATATCATTCACATTCATTTCATCAAGGAAACTATTTGCTTCTTCTTACTGTAACAATTTAGACATAACTTTGTTTGCGGAATTCAGACCTACTCGTGTCATTTCAGAATTTGCTTTAGCACATAAGCATGGCTTGTGTTTGTATTATGAAAATATTTTTCTACTTTTACAATCTTTTGATAAAAACGTTGGTGGAATATGCTGCTCATTTTTGCAAAGATTTACCGCTAATTTAGTTTGTAGTAAGTACTAACAGGAAAAATTTTATATTAAGTATAGTTGTTCGCTCTGTGAAAATATTATTATAGGAAAAACTCATAGGAAAAGGTTCCGGACGATAAAGCTAAAATTACTTGAGCGCAACAAGTGAACGAAAGTAGTCGTGCAGAAAAAAAGAGTTTTCATGAAATGTTCATGAGGTAATTTTGTTATTGAAGTCAAAAGTTCAATATTTTTTTGTTTCACGTGTAGATTAAACGAGATCAGTCTGATTATTTGGAAAAATCAAAGAAGTAAGTTACTAATTAAAAGATAGTATTGCAAGTCCATTTCTGAGAGAATTTTAATATGAAACAAGAAGACACGAGGCAGAAGGCTCAACTGGAAAGCAAAACAGTTAAAAAGATTTACTGCATTTATCTGATCAATAAGTGAAAATTTTGCTTTTCCTTCACAATCATTAGATATAATACACGATAAATTTGATGTTGATCCATGCTTTCAAAATCATTTAAAATCATATTGACGCAGTTATTTTCGATGTTCAAGAAATAACTTGTTTTTCAGATAGTGTTGGATCTCAGTTTAAGCGATGTTTTCATTTTCGAAATTTAACATGAATTACTGATGCATGCAAAAACATTTGGGTTAGTATTTTTTCGCAACTTCTCTTGGAAAGGTTGTAGTTCATGGTATAAAAGAGTAATTGTAAAATGTCTTTTGTGATCAGTTATATTAGAAAGAGTGTGTTGATTCGTTGAAGATTTTATTAAACGTGCAAAACAATTTAAGACAATAGTTTTAATTGAAATCACGATTAGTGTTATTGAAAGCTCAAAAACTAAACTTGAAAATCTTTTCAAACGTTAAAATCTACTCCAGAAACATGAAAAATGTCAGTCAAAGTAGCTGATGAAAATGAGTTAGAATTTCGTTATTATTCTACATATCATGAAAAAAAAACACTAACTTGTCGATAGTAAACGTCTAAATTTTTAATAACTTCATTAGACATTGTTTTTATCATTATGTTTACATTTAGACAGTCGATGAAAAGTAGAAAGTTGTTTCCTTTAACTAACGTTTTGCTATTTTAGGCCGATTGAACGAGTAGAACACAGTGGGAAAATAATTTATTGATAGAAGCATTAGAAGAAAAACAAACAAAATATAGCGATTTCAAAGGAGACCAAGTCTTCATCATGAGATGGAGAAACACTTACTTTTAAGGTAGGATACAATTAAATTCTAGTAGAAAAGAGTCGCTACGTATGCTTTTTAAATCCAAGGGAAATTTTCCCCGCAGCACAGATCTAAAAATTTTCTCAACAGTTAACATGATTTTTAGTGGAAAGAGTCCTAAAAATATCTGTTTGAACGTTGAAACAATATATTCACACGAATTTTTATCAAATAAAAAGTACCCATCAATTTTTGACAAAGAATATCAGCGCACTATGTGACAGAAAAAAAAACAATCTTTCTAGAGGTTTGAGACTTCGGTGGAACCTCTTCATATTTATAGCATTAATAAAGAGGGATTATTTGCTTCGACTGATGTTTGAATGAACTTTCTAGCTTTTGCAACTGCCATAAATGTAATGCTGGAAACTTTAATTCGATTATTCGAGTATTTAAATTAAAAACTATCATAGTAGGTGATATTGTATCAAGTGTATTCATACCAAGTCGTGATCAGATACAAACAATTCTCTCGCCAATTGTTAAAGAATTGTTGATCTTGGAGCATGGCGAAAGTTTTGACGTGGAAAGCTCGGGCAAAAATGTATTGGTCCACCTCAAAACGTTATTGATCGCATCATGATATGACAAACCAACTCAAAGTTTACTGCAGAGCATAAGTGAGCCAACGGGAGCATTCGGATGTGGAAGATGCGAGTTGGATGGTATGATTCGTTTAATATAACTCAACTAACCATTAAAATAACATGTGTTGTCGATATTCCAGGGGTAAAACTAGTCACTAAGTTCAATTCAAAGAAAAGAATCCTAGTATTTCCTCTTATTCCTGCTCTTCAGCAACAACCTCGTTTAAGAATAAATGAAACTTACGATGAATTTATATTTACACGAACAGTGCTTGGGGAATAACAATGAACTTCTTGATCGATTACGAAGTCAAATAATTCCATGCGTATTTCGTAGTCTCAGATACTTCGATGTTGGAACGAGCTTTTTATCTGACTCATTGCACAAAATATATCACGCAGTGATAGTAAGTAAAATTTAAAATATTTTCATGAAAAGCACAAAAGTTGAGAACTTCTTTACACAAAAAGCTTCATGGTCTCTAATAAAACCTAATAATCTGTTTTAGTCAACGTCACTTTAGTTCCTCAAAAACGTAAACAGAAAATAATACTAGATAGTGGATATAAATTATTCATCTTCATAAAATATCTGACTAATGAATGGCTTTTCACAATTCTGCAGACGAATAACTTTCAATTTATTAAAATACTCTGAGCTATATTTTTGAAGAAAACGTTTTTGAAATACATTATTCTTTGAGACGCAACTGAACAAAACTATTAGTTGATATGCACCCAGGTGCATCTTTATCAAAAAGGTTCGAAGAACGGAATTAATTGAGACACATTTTAATAAAAGGTATGTTGCGACGTGTTAAACAGCGTTTCAGAAGAAGAATCTTCTAAACACGTTATTACGGTACTTGCATCTGAACGCGCCTGTTAGTTAAAATGCGTCTAGACACATGTTGGTGCCCCTCTAAACCCATCCAAATGCATCTAATCTGCATTTCAGTTTCACATGAGAGTTGAATAGTTGAGGATCACTTTGATAATTGAATAATTGACTTTTACTTCAATAAATGAATTCAAGTTTCAAGTTTGACATTACTGATTAATTGCTACCAATATGCAACATTTTTATTCTGCTTTACTCCCAATACGACGCTGAGTGTTTTCTCAATTTTATGAATAAACTTTTCTGTTTCTCTCACTGTCATGAGTACCTTGAGTTTTCATTTTTTTTCTTTCTATAGTTTGTTTCTGATAAATGAGTGCAATTATTTTTCTTTGATCTTTGTCTTGCATAATTATCATTTTAAAGGGTTAACCATGATACGCTTTTTTACAAGTGAAATAAGCAGATTTGAGTGAGAGCAGTACTGAAAGTGATGTGGAATCACTATCACGGTTGAGGAAAAAATGGAACTTTCCCTAAATTGTACAGAAACATCCTATTTTGTAGGAGACACACAAAATCACATAAGGTTTCATGAAAAAATGCGAAACTATCAACAGTTTCGTATAGAATATACGAAAAGTTTACAGAGTCAATGAATTAGTGAATGGCTGCTTACAAATAATTTAGAACCTTAAAATATTCTAGGCAGTTATAAATGATTTTGAAAAGAAAAGGGAGAACTTTTGAAATAACAACGAAACTATGAATGGTTCAGTTGTACTATTAAAAAACCTTGCAAAATCGTACAGGTCCATCAAAGGTTTAGCTCATGATGCAAGAAACCATAATGAATCTGCGAAACTATGGTCGAAGGTTTTATGGAAAACGTATGAAAAGTTTGAACTTAGTGATACAGTTCTGTCTTTTTAGAGTGTACTTATATTAATACAAACATCTTCACTAACAGCAGCAACAGCAAAACAATGCAACGCAACCTATTTAAAAAATTAGCCATAGTTTGTAGTCATATTTTGTTTTCAACCGTCAACAACAAAATAAAGTCAATGACATCTGATGAAGAAATAAGTAGTTACATTTAGGCAACAATATAGGCTATAGGTTTTCAACAATTTCGGGAATCACATAAGACTTTAATACCACGTCTTTCCACTCTTGTAAAAAGTGTGAATATTATTTCGCCGAAATCTGCTACAAACAAAGCTATATTTAGTATTGCCAGTTTTCTTGGTCGACAAAATAATGACTCGAAACATAATCTCAAGCATTATACTACTTAATTATTATTAAGCATACCGACATCTTGTGAAATTTTTGAATATTTTTCTTAATCTCTTTTTCTGTTCATCGTTATTTCCTTGTGTTCTTAATTCGGCTGAAAGACAGTTGAAACAATATATTGATAACATTTTATGCATTGTATAATATTTTACGTTATTTAGCAATTTCAGATATTATCGTACTCATCATTTAGGATCTTCGTTCTATTTGATCTTCTTATAGTGATATGGAAAGTTTTTCATGTGTATTGCTTTGTTGTTATTCATGTAAAATCTCTCTGATTCTTGCAATGATTATGCAATACTCTTCGTTCTACATTTTTTGTGGAGCGATGAAGTAGCTATTCATTATTTGTCGTTAATATGTAGTTGTGCAGTTTTTTTCGATTCATCTCTGTAATGATTGCCAATATTAGAGGTGTTAGTTGGTATGAAACTACTTTTCTCCTCTTTGTTTCTTATCAATAATTGTCACACACATACTATTGAGAACGCATGATGTTTTTATGAATGAATTGCAAAATTATTCTACCATCTGATTCTTGTATGTAAAATTTTAAAATCGCTAGTTTCTCTCGTTCACTCTTCATGGTTTTTGCAGGGTCGCATTATCTAATAAGTTCTCATTAAAAAACAAAAACTCACGATTTTATCCCCGTTAGTTCTTGAGATATTAGGAGCGCAAGGTTCCATTGTTCGATTTTGACTGGCAACTATTGATTTTCTTTTCATCTGAACTTCAAAATTTATTAACATTAAAGTTAATCGTATGAACTTACCGAATATGAAACTGATTGGTTGTTCCGTGACATTTAATATGACAGTTTTTTCTGTCTAGCATGTATACAGTCAACCCTCGAATTCCTGCCATGCGAGATCAAAAATAACTTCAGTATGTAATAACGCTTCCAAAATTGGTTGGGCTGATATTGAGCCACAGTCAGTTGGTCAGAGATAAAAGTTACAAAAGATGATGAGAGAGAAGGGTTAATCTTTGTTACAATATATTATTAGAAAACCATTAAGAACATAGTTGTCACACTAAATGTCACGAGAGATTATTGGGTGCATAAATTATTCGCAACTGAAAGCTAAATAAATACGCTACATATATTAATTAATTATATACTTAACGGAATTTCAAAATTCACACATACTAGTTCTATCTTATGTCTCCTATACGTGTATAAATTAGAAGTTGGCGATCAGTTATTATATGTATACTTTCTCAGAGGACTTTTTGTATATTTTTATAAAAATTCTCCTGCTCGGCTAATTTAAGAGTCGGATTGAGAAAATTTAAAGATATTCTCTTCTCATATATTGCACTATAAGATATGCTAGTCACAATCACTAAAATGAAATTTTTTTTTTTCGTCTATTTTTTTTCTCCAAATGGTACAATAACTTTTTAATTTATCTATGTGCATATAGAGAGTGGGGAAAATAATCAAAAGAAAAAGATCACGACAGAAAAAAAAACGGTATGTGAAAGAATGTTACTGTCAATCATGGTAATGGATTTGATATACAATCACAAATAAGGGAATATATAACAGAAAATGTATTCAAATTAAATTGGATCTATCTCGTCTTGGTTACTATTATCATAAAGGGTTCTTGTTTAGTAACATAAAGAGATATTGTTAAAAAAGATGCAATCTTTTTTCCTTTGAATCGTCATGGTGCACTACTCTTCACTTCTCGTGTATTTCTGCTACCTTTTTAGCATATAAAATAGATTTGTTGAATAACAAAAAGATTGATCTGAAACTATTTCTCGACTGAGATTGATCACAGTGACCTATCCACGTAACGGTTCACTTTTATGCAGAAATTCAAACCACAGAGTTAACTGGAACAAATATATATTGTCGAGTAGTGCTGATATTGCAGAGCAACATATTTTTTAATGTGGTACCAATCACAACAATTATGTAGCCCTACGTGAATTTTGTTTTCTTTCTTTGTTTCTATCATACTTTACATTTTGCGTACGCATCGTAACTAGTCATTTGGTGAAGAGGTGATCTCGCGAAAAGAAAAATCCACAAATAGTTGTTCAAACGCGAGGTTCAAGCACAGAAATCAAACCTATACCTTTTTTAAACATTTCTTCTAGCCACCTTGCCCCCTTCATCAGTGAAAGGCATCCGCAAAGGGTGTCTTTGAAAAAAGTTTGCCTTCGCTGCATTTTGAGATAATGAAAATGAAAACGAAAACAGAAGCCTGGTTTGACTCTATCTGCTCAAATGTGAAACTGTGTCAATATAGTTCACAGAAAACAGTGACCGGATGAGATAATTAATCGATGAAGTATCACTGATCTTTAGAAATCCATCGATACACCTTGGAAGGGTTGACAGAGTGGTGAATTTTAGAATTGCTGCTTGTCATACTGTACTCATGTTACATGAGATTGCCAAAAAACATACTGTATCTTTCAACATATGTCGATGGCAGAATATTTCTGATTTCTTAAATCTATTAAAACGGATTCGTAGACAGAGTGCTCATTTCTAATACGACATTCGTTTTTTCTAAAGCTGAAGAAAGTACTACGCACCGCAATTCGCAATCGAGTGAAGCTCGTCGAGTATATCATCTAGTTTTCTTTCTAAATTTACGCATCTAAAATCCATGTTTTGTGATGCGATGATGGGATGATCCGAAGAACCGAGCATTGTGTAATGATAGTTGAATTGAGTATGGGTGTAGATGTAAAAACTCTGATCAACTATCGATTCTCCAATACACACTCCAGCTCACATCCTGCACTAACTGCTTTTGGCAGTAGGCCAATAGTTCCTTTTTATTGATGCTTTTGTCGATAGTAATTTTCAAGAGCGGGTACTTCATGAAGTGTTCGTGGATATATCGTATGGCACGCTCATCTGACTCATGATATTTCATGAAGTACATTACTCTTTTGGCTCTACGCTTTCATTCCTCAAACTACCATACTTATTCTTTCTATCATCATTTCATTTTCCCTCAAATTCTTTATCTTCTGTTCGCTGTTATTTTCTCTAGGTATGTGATACCATAATCAGTCGGTGAAATAGTAAATACAGAGACAACATCATATTAACAATGTAAAGTCACTCTTAACTTGAAAAATAGAGTCTATGTAAATACCACCATACTCAGTTTTATCCCAAGACTAGTAACAGTTCGCTTTTTTCTTTTTGTACAATCCCAGGAGGATCATTCCGACCGTTGGATCCGATTGGATGCCTGTCGGATCCGATCATGTTTCTATCTGAGTTTCTCTTATCCGACGAAATTCCATCGAATTCCTAGTTGCAATCCGAGATTCGGATCCCTAGTGTTGGATTTTATCGAATCCTACTATCGGAATCCGATTGGATTGCATCGTATGATAAAATAGGCCTCCACTATTGGGATTAAATGCTAATTCCTACACAAATAAGAAAATAGGTTTCTTCCGTCGCGATCCGTTACTGTTTCCACAACCCGGATTCCCATAAGATTTCATCGGATCGTTGGATCCGATCGGATTCGGTATTGGATTCATTCACCTGGGCATGTACTGTAATGATATTTTTCCAAAGTTGATGTGCTGATTTCATCAGTATGGGAAAATTAATCACACCCAATTTTGGGCATAGTTATGAAAAAAATGCGTATATATAATAGTCGCTATATGTAAAAATGTCCCACAATATGCAAAAGATAACATTTAAGCCTGTGTTAATAATAATGGAAATATACAAGAAAAAGATAACGCCAATTTATCTAAAAGGGCTTTTATACAAAAGGCAATTTCAGGTCTCTCTACCCTCGCCCCCTATCCTCCCCTTCCGCATTAACAACTAAAATCGCCATGTGTAGGACGATCGCCTAAAGTGAAATTGTAGTTGTGGCTATGAGTGGATGGAAGATCTGAATTCACATCCCATACAGATACCCACACCCTTGTTGACAAACTATAACAATATTTATGTAATAATCTATTTACAACATTTCCAATACGAACATGATTCTCGAGCTATAAGACAATGATCATATGCGTAATATTGTATCTCGGCCTTTTATTACATGTTTTGTTTTGATTATTATTATATATAAAGGACTTGAAATCCTAAAACAAAAAAGAGCTAAAACTATGCCCAACTTTAATTCAAACATACACTAACCATTGATTTATTCTAATGACAACAATAACTACAACACATTTATACTTCAAAAATGCACACTGCTGTCTCGCATGAGTATTTTTGAAAGTTGATGTTAACTTGACATGCCTGGTTTGCCAATGGTTAGTCAACATTTCATGTTAGTGTTCTGATATGCGATTCAAAAATTATTCGATATTAGTCAGCTATTTCTTCATATTATTTTTCATTGGGTATTGAGAATGACTGAAAAAGTGGTACCATTCAAGAAAAAGTGTTATAACATTGGTATGCAACTATACTATTTAGAATAATGAGGAATTCTATAAACTTGGCGTTGCAGAACTATTGTAAAAGATATTTGTTCAACGGTTCAAAGTGCTTCAGCCTCTAGCTCATACAGAAGTCAGATATCGTTTCAAGTAATCGGATAATGGTAATTGATTAATTATTGCCGAATCAAAATCAAGTTGTTGACGTATCAAATTTTTGACGATGAATTTCAGTGATATGATAGATGGATATGAGCGTGGGTACGAATATTGTTTCACCATTTCCAAAGCCTTTTCTACATATTCAGCTTTGTTTTCATTATACAATCTTTTTGCTTCGAAATTTTTGACGCAAACCGAGTTAATAGTGTCTGGCTGATCGATAACTTTTACGAAATATTTGATCATATGACTAATTAGATTTCTTGGACTCCATTCATAGCAGATGCATTTATTGCATAAATGTAGATTTAAAATATTGTCCGTTACAGCCGGATGATAAATATATGTTAACAGTTCAATGCTCGGTGACTCAAACGGAAAATTTGGAGGCAAAGTGATACGCACTTTATATGAACCATTTTTATATGGTTCTGTACAAGGTAATAAGTATCCATATATAATGTTTTCGACTACACTTTCGAATTTAAAGTATAATTGAACATCAGGATCTTTGGTCAAATTTCTAATATCTGTCAATAGTCGTTTTGAAATACGCGACTTAGTGCACATTTTCTACTAGAAAGTGTGTGGATAATTTAGTGATTTACTTGTAAATAATATAACTGCTCCCACACAAATATATATATATATATATGTATATATATGCATACGTGGATCAAAAGAAAGTCCATCAAAATAATATGACGACAAAATTTTCAACATGAGTAATTGAATTACATCATAGTATACCAATCATTGAGGAAAGGCATTAGCAAAGTTAATATCTTCGGAATCATGTTTACCAAGCAAGCATTTTATGATAAAAATGATGGAAGACTAATGCATATTTAATCTGTTTTTCTTGTGAAAAAAATGAGTTTGATGTAGAAGATGGTGCCACCTTACAACCGCTCTGTGCAATGAGTAAAGAGCTCTTTATCATTAGGTTGTGTACATCGAGATAAATGAATCCGCATACTAGATTCCAACTAACTGAACCACATCAAATCCGACCAATCGACGAAATTTGATGTAAATCTCGATTATGGAAGCAGAAACACATCTGACGGTTGGATTCTATATAATTATTTGATTTTTAGTCAGTGCTCAAATGGGAGAGGTGAAACTTTAAGAGCGTGTACTTTACTTATACTTTAGAGTACGACTGTTCAGGTTTTCCGCTTTGTTGCACTCTCACCCTTATTCTGTGCGCTGACCCAATGGTTCTGTCACAACGTGTGGAGCAACCCGATTCACAATAGTATAGAGGTCACTCAGTGTCCATTATTGTTTCGACATCAATATGGGTTTCAGTACATCTTGGTCTGACCAAACAGTAACAAATGCACCCATCTCCATAGAAACACGCCCTCTAGCATCGGTCTCGTTTTGTCTAACAAGTTATCGGTATGCCTGAGATCTATAGTCCTATGGGACAGTCATGAATTCCGAAATTCCTGCGTATCTCATCCTGTAGGACACTCGAGATTACGAGGCTTTTAAACATTTTTGGGACCGAACAAACAGCATTCAGGATGCGACAAAAGTTTATCCCACAGGGCTCTAGTGGCATTGTTGATTTATTGTCACATTTAATATGCCAATTGAAGCCCAGAAAATTATCTAATGATGAAAATGAGCTCCTGAACTGTGAAACGTTTTGCAACTAGAATGGTCTTTGGTTCCGAAAAGTGATGTAACTGATACTCTATAAGTAGCTTTGGTGGACATAAAACCTTCTTTCTGCGTACACTGCATATATAAGTATCTACGAATGAAAAAACTGATGATTTGTGATTCAAAACTGTTCATCTAACATCCAGGAAATTATTAGGTGAAATGAATGTGAATGTCACATGGCACTGCCTCCTATGCCCAATTTTAAGCACGAAAATAATCTGATATCGTCAAATATTTCGTTTTTTTCTGGCTTTCAAGGTTTGAACGACAAACATATTTGCTCTCTGAATGCTTTAGAAAACGTTGACGTAAAGAATCTTTGACTTCAGACTTTGTCTTTTCTGAGTGTCTGGTGCAAGGGCGACGTTTCAGCAGAATCAGTATCGTGTTCATAAAATTGGTTCCTAACGAATAAATGTTCTCTCAAAGCAAAAAATATTTCTTGACGTAGTACTGATTGTATAGATCATGATGATAGGTTTGGATGATATTTGGTATGGAATTGCTTTGTGTCAGATGGAATTTTTGTGACTTTACAAGCAAATTTTTATATTTTTCTGAATAAAATTAAGATGAAATTTACCTCACACACATACCGAGTTGCATAATTTACCTCCACACATGCTATCCCTCAATAAACGAAATACAGGGTCTAACCAACAAAAAACTACCAAATAAATTAACCTGCAGCTGACTAGTTGCAGTTGACGACGGCACGCGTCATCATAAGAGTGGCTCAACTGGTTCAAACTTTATCCTGTCACAGTTTCTTTCACGAATAGACGATTTCTTTTTTATTGGATGAGATTCGTCTTAATCAGTTGTATTCCCTCGTTAAGAGATTTTTCTGTGAATCGAAACACTAAAATTCACATCGATACCTAAAAACACTTCTTAGATCCTGTGAGTGTCAAATTTTCCTTGCTGCAGTAAAATGTGTTTCTGGTTGAGGTTAGAAACATGGGTAAGAAGAAATATCAGCAAATCTCCAACAGCTCTTCATTTCAGACTTTTTATATGATTTAATACTCACTGAGGCATGGAGAATGTTAAAAGGGTAAATACTTTTAGATCTTTTATCTAGAATTACTGCACTTCGTTTGAATTTTTATAGGGGTGCAACAAATCCAAGGCCTTGGGATTTGGTGCAAATAGATTTGGATTTGTTCTTGACTGAGATTTGGATTTGGGTTTGGGCTTGGTCTTAAATTATCCAAATCTGATGAGAATTTTTAATATAAAGTCTTAGAAGGGAGAGAAGAGTATTAATTCTTAGAGGCTGATACAAAATTGTGTAGATTTGGTATAGATTTGGGTTTGGATTTGGATTTGGGATTTGGTCTGTATCATTATGGTTAGGATTTGGGTAGGATTTGTGTATGGGATTTGGATTTGGGATTGAGATTTGGTTTCAATGTATCACGACTACAAAATTTGAATGATGTCAGATCGAAAACAAACCCCAAGTCCAAATCCAAGACCCAAACCCAAATCCAAGTCCAAACCCCAAATTCCAAACGTATCACCAATCCCGAATCCCAAATCTAAGCTTAAAAAAGTAATACAAACAATCCTGTGATCCAAATATAGACGAAATCCACAGCTAGGAACTCAGTTCTAACCATACCCCGAATCCAGAAACCAAAACCAAATCCAAGTCCAAATCTCAGAGATTTGGTGACAAATCCCAAATCCATTAAAGATTTGTTGCACCCCTAAATTTTTACTTATCCCGTGTCATCCATTTCTTTAGTAACTACGTCGACACCAACCGATTATATGTGACTTATCATTATTTATAGTTGGCCACATTAAGGCCAACAATTAGACACGATGGGACAATATAAAAGGAAATTTCCCGGGAATTTCCTTTCATAAGTAATTCTATTAGGAAAGAAAATATGCATCCAGAACAGAAGTTTTTCACTTTTTTCTTTCATTAGATTTTTGTTTATTTTTTTTCTAGATCTTTATTTTTTCTTTGGTTTTTAATAAAAGAAATAAAATTTCAGTATTCCTTTTATTTTAGAGTTTCCCAGATTTGTATATTAGTTTTTATCATTTTTTACTCATCATTGCTTTAATTCTTTCTTTTCATATTGTTTAATTTTTAGCTTTCCACGTTTTCTATCTTCAGTTTGCTTTCTTTTTAAATCTTTCTATTTTAAACTGTTTTTTAAAATCACAATACACAGATTAATAAAATGAAAATCTCACATACGTCGTGTCTTATAGGAATTGCGATTTTTTCGTCGCCATTGCGCGTAGCTACGTACTTACGTTGCTGGTTCATCGTAATTGAAGACATCGGATGAAATAGCAAGAACTAAAAACTGAAGCACGATATTTCGATATGAGATCATGCTCACAAACAGATCTATTCTGGAATATAATAAACCATAAATATTTCAGCTAAAATTTGCTTCCTTTCTAAAATATGAAAGTCTCAAAAAAGTAAAAGCTCTATAGTATCTTTCAACGGATGTGGGTAATTGTATGGACTCTGATATCTCAGCAACGAAACACGATTTGTGCTCACATTTTTAGAACATATTAATCACAAATAAACCGATATTGGAGCACTATTTCAACTGGAAAAGCACTTATTCGATCTTTTGTTGCATACTATTATAGTTATATCGAAGGCTAAAGTTCTATAAAAACGGCTATCAGAGTCAAAAAAAGATACAAACGTCTTTGCTATTTCAGGCATTTTCATACTATGATAGAATCTACACTATAAAAAGAATAGATATTTTCTGGAACTTTAAAAGGTTCTTCCCACGGGCACACCGGAAGAACCTTTTCGGGTTCAGTATAGAACTTTAAAAGGTTTCGTATTAAAGCTACAAAACCTTTTCAAGATTTAGGAAACTAGAAAGGTTTTGCAGCATACAAACCAAACCTTTTAAAGTTCTATACTGAACCCAAAATGGTTCTTCCCGTGGGCACACTGGAAGAACCGTTTTGACTTCCGTAAAAAACCTATTTTTGTTAGAGTGTACATCGTGCGCAGTCCACATTCACAAGCGATTAGGCAGTTCGAAACTATTGATTTCATTTATACAAGCTAATATGACTAAAATTAGTCATACTCAGAGACATGGAAATATAAACATAAACTAAACTTGGTTTTTTTCAGAGAGATTTTTCATTAGATACGTAAACAAGAGTTGTTGATCAACTTTCAATTCTATTCAATCGTTATCTGATGCCGTTTATATTAGCATTATTGCTTAATTATATAATTATAATGAAGTTGATACCAAAAATCAAGTGCTCGTGATAGCTTTATCAGTTCGTCTAGCCTAGTATACAAAGTTTTTAGAATAAAGGCAATGCGGTGTATTTCTTGAAAACAGTCAACAATGATGCACCACATTCTTAACTATTACTTCTTAAAATATTCATAGAAATTTTAAAATAAGATCGTTTTCGTAGCGTTACTAGAACGAAATTTACTAAATTACACTTCGAAAAGAAATGATTGTAAAGAAGTGGACAAAGTTTTATCATTTTTCCAAAAGAAAAGTCATACTTGATACTTGACGAAAGACCAATTGAAAGCGGGAGGTCAGAACTGAACATCAGGACATTCAGTTAGTTTCAAAGTAACCTAAAAAAGCTTGTAATGGGTAATATGGTACTTGATACGTTATTAGTATGCATTTTGAAAGATTCAAAGATATAGTTCGCCGAATAACAAAATATTTGTTTCTATATACACTCCCAAGTGTGCCTTACAACAAACAATAAATATTCATTGCATATTTTGAAACAAGTATATCTTAAAAAACCATTGGTGATTCATGTGTTTCGGATCGGAGCTGCCAACAGGCCAGGCTACCAGAAAGGGCTTACTTTTCCGATTTTAGCCTGGCCTGCATCAGGCCAGGCTGGGCTGAACTGTTCAATGTTGACTGAGATCATTTGATCTGCTCAATGTCCTACTAAATGTCGCTATAACCCAACTTACACTATTAAGAAAACAGAAGGAAAATCATGATCGAACTGAATTTACTTCAAAGATTATCGCGAAAGATACAATAAAAAAGACGAAAACAAAAACGAAGACAAAGTAGTCATTAAATTTTCATCTTTTATTATAGAAAAGACGATGAATTTAGTAAAAACTGACAGTCAATTCAAGTGATTTTGTTTAGATTTGTTTTAAATATGGAAAATGACGTTACCTATTGAAGTTGTCTAATAGTGGTTGTTTCATTTGTGAAGTGTTAGTGGTGTTAAATCACAGTTTTTTATTTTCTAATATATAGGCCAAATATTTGAAATTATTGTTTTAAGGGTATGCCTTCCCTTTGCAGCAAATTTTAAGAGTGGCTCATCAAAAATGTTTGAAACTTTCCGAGTAGATAGATCTGGATCAATAGATTACACGTTTTTATAAACTCCCGCTTCCAAAACGCTTGTTCAAGGAAAATATTTGCTTCCCTAATTGCCCAGCTTCTCAGCTGCTGCATGTTCGATAGAGTTGAGAATTTTTTACAGATACCAGAAGCACCTAAGGTTGCCAATTGCTTTGAATTCTTTCTCTCTCATCTCCTTTGAGTAAAAAAGTTGTTTGAATTGGGCTTTCTTCGTAAGATCTGTCAAAGTTTAGCGCAAGAATATTTTTTTACATAAAAACAAAATTGGTACTAGTAACACTATTAGGAACTTGTAGAAAAAGTATCAGCTTGCTCGAATATATCATGCCTGAGAAATGGGTCAATATCGTCAATTTTGTGAAACACAAACTAAAAGGAGTCTTCAAGTGTTTATGGTAGAAATTTTGCATCCACACCCAGACCGTTACCAACAGGTGACTCCCCCCTCCCCCCTACCCATCACAGACCATTACCGATAGGTCATCCCTTCATTGGAGGCAATTAAAGAGTGGATTGAAGACTGTCAAAGAAGTGATAAAAGGCCCTTAAGTGCGTCACTGAACATCATTGATTTATCGTACAGGGTTAGTGAATATATGTGAGTAATTTCAGATGAAAATATATTAGGTGCTTCTTTATTGCAGTTCTACTGGCTCTGTAAGAGATGATGTGGAAATGGCTATAGTAGAACCCAGTAAGGGAAGCAAGATTACTGTGACAGTTACAAGCAGTTAAATCGTGTTTCACATTTTTAATCCCATAAGGGATTGCGCTAACAGCTTTTTACTTAAAAAAACAGGTTCGGGAAAACCACGACAGAAAGAAAAATCGTCCTATACCTCTACGGTAATCGATTTCTATTTTAGATTTTTTTACTGTACAGTAATAATTGAATCCTCAGAACATCACAAATAGATAGAGTACACTTCTAAGCACATATACAGCAAAAAAAACCAAGAAACGAAAAAGTTGAAAATTTCGGCCCAGGAAATGGAATTCCCTTAAAAACAGAAATAAACAGCCACATTAATCTTCAACATGATGAGTAAATATTAAACCGAATAGATACGTGTTATAAAAAGAAGCATCGATTTTTTATTTGGTTTCATGTATGCCTGGCCTGCAAGCCAGGGCAAGGCTCGTTCATGCCACACAAGGCGACGGGCAGGCTAGGCACCAGGCCAGGCTGGGCCGAAAAAATTTACCTGTTGATAACTCTGTTTCGGATACAAAAAGGAATCACTACTATCGTCCTTGCATTTCCAACAATCATTTGAAAGTAGCGTGCATGGCAGTGAATACTTGTGAACGTGCATGAATAGTTCTATAGACAGAATAATGTATAGAAGTTGATCCTCTTTATACTTGAAACCTCATGTTTGTCGTATAGATTATGATTGTAGCGCGTTTTCACAATTATACCCCACCAAATTCTCGATATTTATCACCACTAGAGGTTATTATGCTTGTTAAAGCTATCAAAGAATAACATAACTATACCGAATGTCATCATGAAAATCAAAATTTTTTTATGGACGTAGGTAGAAGAAGTTGCATATGATTATTTAAATATCTTAAAGAGTACTTTTGAGCTGCGTTACTTGAGAAATTGTGGCATTTCAAAAGAAACAAGACTTGTTATGGAAAGCTACGAAGATTTTCGAAGATTTGGGTTTCTAATATACATGAAAAAAGTAGTACATCATAAATCCTTGTCAGAGTAACAAAAAGATCATCGCAGTAATCTTTTGGCCCTCAACAGAGAATGACTCAATAATAGTTCGTGGTTCGAAGAGAGTAGAGTAGTAATAGGTTACTCGACACGAAAAGCATCTGTTTAGCCTTACTGTTCACGAATCGAAGAAAAATTTAGTTCAGATTTACTTAAAATCAAAGAACATTGAAGTTTATCCTCCATATTAACGGTACGCTGAAATAATCAGTGGTCATTGAATTCATTTCTATGGCTACCGAAGAAAGACAGTTTCGAACTCATTTCCTAAGATTATCAGGAAAGAAGCGAGATACTTCAACTGTACTATAAAGTAATTTTAGATAACATCCAAAATCATTTCCGAAAATCTCGATGGTTAGGATATGTTTAAGAATCACTTAAATAGTTCATTTTGGGGCTATTGTTCAATTAATAGCATAGATCAACATCAGTACTTTTTGATTAAGCGATATACGATAATTTGTAGGAATAGGACAGAGCTCCACGGGGCGACAAAAAAGCCGTCCCGTCGCCCTCTGGCCTACCCCATCCCGCCTACTTTTTATTTTTCAGTCCCGTGTCTCGTCTGACATGATTTACAAAAATTTCCGAACTGTTTCATTCGTAAAACACTACCTTTTGGGGCTTGAAATGGTTGAGTCAATTGTTCTGACCGAAAGCGACACTTCTCTGATGATAAGTCACAAAAAATAATTGTTTTTCAACTAAAAAACAAAGAAAATATTCCTTGAGGGATGAAGAACGAATCCAAAAGCCGTCCCATCCTGCCCCGTGTCCCGCCGCCCTCTGTCCCATCCCATCCCACGGAGCTCTGGAATAGGATATAGATATCATCAATTAAGTAGCCCATTTTAAGTCGTTCAATCAGAATCAGCGCAATACGAGTACGCAAATCTTCGAGCTCGTCATAGCCAAGTGAACGCGACCTAGAGGAACAGGAACAAAAACCAAAATATATTCTTGCTGACAAGATGAAATAAATGAGACTTAATTTTTCTTTGGCGATCGATTATTTTGACAAACAAAATAACTAAGGTATACTAAATAATTTTTAACTTTATTCATTTTTTATTACCACAAAGAAAACCTATGATAGCATTTGAGAGAACAGTTAGTATTTTATTAATCAATAATCGCATCTGACAGGAAAAGACAAATAGAATTGAAGAATTATTTACAATGATCTCGGATTGTTACAAACAGTGGAATTATTTCATTTCGACTAAAACGAAAATTAAATACACATGAGATTTGTTTTTTTGATAGTAAATTTATATCAGCGTTATAATCTCCATTTTCAAGCATATCTATATGAATCGAAAGATCGAATAATCCTCGTTGTTCAACATTTGTCATCGATGAATCTGAACATGTACACGAACATAATAGAATAAGATCTGGATTAAGAAACTTTTTTGTTAAATATTCATATGTATCTCTTAATAAAGCACAAGCTGAAATTATTTTAAATAAATCATCTTTTTTGAATAATGGATATTCAAGATAACCATCAATAATAATTATATCACAATTTCTAGTAATCAAATGCTTATGTACATCGATTAATGTTGGTAAATAATGAAATTCAATAAGATGTAAGTTAGCTGTTAGTAAAGAATCCGGTATTAATTTATGTACGAGTGATGGAATACTTTGTATTGGTAATGGTGTATAAAAACAAATACGTTTACCTATCGAAGCATATGAAATTGATGATTGAAAAAGTAATGAACGAAAACATTGATCAGCATCCCCACGAAGTAAACATGTTCGAGCAAATGAGTAATGATATTTTAAAAGATCTATTAAAGATTTTTCACAATCGTTTCGTTCAGTAAAATTTTCAAGAGGAAACAATGCACCGAGAATATTCATTTCAATAACTAATATCAAACAACTAAAAAATAAAGGATTCATTCGATTTGATAATAGTCATATCTAATAACAACGGCTTTCTTTCTTCTTTATGATGTCACTATTAGATGGAAAATATCATAGTTGCTACAAACGAATTAGAGAGCAGTCGTTTAGGAAGAGTTCTGCTTCCTGGATCTCATAATTCTAGTTAGAAGAAAAGCACAATAAGTTCATGACGATCTATCCCAAGTACAACATTAAAATCACTAAGAAAAAAATATAATGATTGACGAATGTCTATGTAGTCTAGTTTATCAATAAATGATTATTCTTCTATGTCTTTTTTTCATATTGAAAATATTCTTTGTATTTTCAGGCATATATCTTTTAACCGAACAGCGTCAGCATAGCGCATGTCATGTTGTAATTTCTACATTTCAGATCAAAGAAATATGATACTGTAAGAGCAGATGCTATCCTATGCATGTACATTCGATTTTATGGGCAAATTCTTGTTTCAAACAAGTGTCTTCATAAACGAAAAGAAAAAAAGTTCCGCTTCCTTTTTCTCATCGCAATATTAAAGAAAACTCAACAAAAAACAAGGAGACACGTAATCATCATCATCATCATCATCGATCTCGATACGATTGTATAGAATAAAAGCTGAAGTATATACATGATCTATTTTTTTCATTAGCCAAGACAATTGAAAGTGATAATCGTCCAGCGGAAGTATTAACATCAAATAGAACTATTAAACAAACAAACATCATGCCGTGCGATAGGATGCTCATCAGAAACATCAGTATTCTCATTGGGGCATTCGTTTGTAATTGTCAATATAATTGAAATGATGAGTTTCATTGAATTATGAAAAACAACAGACATCGACATATGAATCAGAGGAAGGTCAAATAGGAAGTAGCATTTTCTCTGTGCAAAAATAAAAGTAATCTTCTGACGAACAAGAACATTTTGTTTTTCTTCATTTCAACAATTAATGATCGTAATTTTTGTCAATTGTATGTAGATGAGTAAGTAAATCATCAAAAAAAAAATATTTACAAGAAACAAAAACAAGTCATAAAATATAAAATCTAATAAATGTAGTAAAAGAAATATTTTTCCTCAAATGAAAAAAAATACCAAAAAAAAACAACAACCAATCAGATGTTCTTTTTTGTCAGACTAAGAGAATGAGAGATAATTTTTTTTCTCCTATCATTGGATGATGATGAAGAAAAAGAAAACAGTTACGAGTCTAAAATACAGACACATCTCCTTGACGAATACCAGACCTACACACAAGTCAGTTCATTTATTGATATAATTTCTGTGCATACAGGTGATTGACTTAACATTTTGCAGTCATGTTCAATGTACCAAATGATTATTTCATTTCATCACCATCTTCACACAATCTAACGTTTAATCAGCAACATCATAATACGCATTACCATCCATACAGTCGAATATCAACATCGTATTATACAACCCATGAATTTGAAACACACGCATTCGATGATAATCTTACAACAGCAAACTATGAACATAATATAATATGGAATGAAAATGATTTAAGCATTGGGGGACAAACAGGTTAAATGAAAACAGCCTATTTTTTTGTAAATTTGAACATTATTCATCTATACATATATTATACAGGAAGTGCTCCTCGTGGTTTTAAAAGACGTGTATCGGCCAATAAAAAGGAACGTCGTCGTACACAATCAATTAATACTGCTTTCTCTGATCTTCGTACTGCGATACCCAATGTTCAACCAGATACAAAATTATCAAAAATAAAAACGCTGAAATTAGCTACAAAATATATTGAATTTTTAATGGATATTTTATCGAAAGATGATCCAACTACCATGCCAAATACATTCAAAGCTGATATTATTAAAACACGTCGTGATCATAGAGATTTTATGAAAGTATGAATGCTTTAATTTCAATTTATTTTGAACAAGACGATATGTCTTAAACTGTTTTTAGTTCGATAGTTCCTCATCGTCACGTAAAGTTAAAGGACGAACAGGCTGGCCACAAACAGTGTGGCAATCGGAATTGAATCGCCATGAAACTTTTCATCAACATGATGACGAACAATAATACATTGCCGTCGTGTCGCTTTTCTCCTTCTTCTTCTTTTTTTTTGTATGCCGGTGGTGTATAAAGATTTGATAATGTACAAAATAAAAATAAAAGAAAGAAAAGAAATGTTAAATACTTTCATTGAAATTCATCTTAATGCACTCAAAGCATATCTTAATGTTTTATCGATTTCTATTTAATCAAATGAAGACTATTTATACATATATATATTTATCTATAGGTAAAAATCAATGAGTTTTATGACTAAATAAAATTGACTTTGTATCTGTTTTATTTCTTTAACATCGCATGATACAAAAATCGAGTAATTTATGTTAAAGTAATCGAAAAAACGATGGCGTGGATAGAATTTTCATTGTAACTATTAGATAATAAAATATACCCGATTAATTATTCTTTTTGTTTGAAAAATTTCTCTTAAATCAACAATAGAAAAAAAAGAAGAAGAAAAACGAGAGCAAAAGCATGAGATCTGGTCAGTATCAATCATTATGATTAAGACGGATAGATAGACAATCATCATTCGATGTATTGTCTATTCAAGACAGAATGAAAGAAAAAAAGGCAGAGAAAAGGTTAATTTGAATTAATCACAAATGAAATGCAAACATTTTAAAGACAACAACTCTTTACTATATAAATAAAAATGACGTTTAAAGGTTTACCGGAATCGTGAAAAAGATTTCATTACTATGAAAATTTTCGAGATGATGGTTATGTAATTGAATGCAAGTAATTACCAAATCAAAAGTCAGATAGCCTTTTATTATAAAGAAAAATCATATAAAAAGAATTCAATGGAGACAGTCAAACGAGATTTTTATTTTGAAATAAAATCTTTCGATAACTAAAGATGAGATATGAATGTTTTAAGAACACATAAAATATAAAATAAACAATATTCATGATAAATGTACACGCGTATAATGACAAAAGTCTATATGTATATTGTGCCATCAATTTTCATTATGACCGTACATAAGTATAGCGTATGATTCAACGTAGTGATTGCAACAGACAACTACTAACAAGAGCACGAATGCAAATGTGTCTGTCTATGAGCGATTGTATAACGTGATGTAGTATAAATCGTGAATTCGGCTGAATTAACGCATTTTAAAATTGCCCTATTTTAAGAAACTTCACGTTAAATCTCAATCATGTGCCGTGATCTGAATTTCTGCATAGCTCTATGTCTTAGATATCTATATTTCAATATGAAATTGCACGAGTTTTGAAGAACATCTTTCCGATGCATTAGAGTTTAAAGATTCAAGCTATTCATCATTGATATTGTGCATCCTATGAATTTTCTTCAAATTTGATATGGATGCTACAATATACATATATATATAAGGTCTATGGACAGAAATTAGTTATATGTCAACATATGAATATTCATTTTCGCTTTTGATTTCCTCTTTTTAGATTTATAAGAACGGAAAGATTTCAAAATCGAGACATCGAAAAAATCATAATCGACTCTGAACCCCTTGTAGAATTAGTAATAAATTACTATGAATTAAATATACTTACGAAAACCTTTGAAATTCAAGGCGATCGACCACTAAATTAAGATTCTCACATACAAAATTGTCGTAGAGTTTATCCTACTTTCGTGTTTTATGTTGTATTTGAACGAGAAAGGCAACATTCTTCTAATGAGTCGATAGATTGCACTATGCAACAGATATCTATGTTAGAGAAATTGTTGAAATTTTGACTTGACACTTCCTTTCATTTATCTATTGACTGAAGAGAATGAAAAACAAATGTCTGATCGTATAAATCTTGAATGTTCGTCCGCATGATTATTCATCAAAACTACTAATGGAATGATACGAGATGTCATCTAATGGACAAACTACGATTATGTAGCATACCAATCTATATCATCGAGTGAACAGTCGAATCTTTTTTTCCTTTTCTTTTCGTTTTCATATTGTACACATTTTATTTGATAAAACGAACAACAACTGTTTAACAAGTGATTTGTTCACATGGAATACGTTCACGAAATACCGAAAACGTTTCAACTAAAAGATAAGCAACAATCGATCCAATTAATGCGCCTAGTTGTACATTAACACCGAACCAGAACATTCCATTCGATGAATATGTTCGTACATGATTGGCAATAGCCAAACGTGGATAACCCAATAGCACATAATTACTAAGCCATACAATTAAAATTAAAACACTACCTTTGGTTGTATCAACCCAAGGTGGACAAGGACTTTTAAACGAAACATACATACTGAATGCAAATGTAAATGAACCAAGTATAATTAAAATTAATATATAACGTTTTGAGAGAATAGGTTTTATCATACCAAGTAACCAAACGATGGTTAACATCCATGGTGATATAATGGTTCCTAAATAAAAAATTTGATGTCCATATGGCATTAGAACATAAGTTGATATGGAAAGAATCATGCCAAATAGTATGGAACTTATATAAGTACATCCTAATGAAAGAAGAATATACGATAATCTATTTAAAGGTTTAGAATCTTTATAAATTGAATCGATTTTCTCTGGTGATGCTTCTAGTACGATTTGATGTGTACTTCGAGCAATCGATGTCCATTGTAGTAGTACGAATGAAACAAATGATATTGTTAACAGAATAAATAAACATAGAAAATAAATTGAGACTGAA
Source organism: Rotaria macrura (assembly GCA_900239685.1). Classification (NCBI taxonomy): domain Eukaryota; kingdom Metazoa; phylum Rotifera; class Eurotatoria; order Philodinida; family Philodinidae; genus Rotaria; species Rotaria macrura. The sequence continues at coordinate 133,677 of OENT01000078.1, read as the reverse complement.
AATCGTGCAGTTTCATAAACAGCTTCAGTTGTGTTTGTTCCCTTCGTTGTTTGAATACAACGAATTCGACCGTTACCTTGTGCAACAGCCAATAGACTTGGTAGAATAGATGTAAGACTTTCACCAAGAAACAGTGTATTCGTAAATTCTTTTCGAAATCGATGCATATAATCAGCAAACGAAATCGACGATGTACAATCGAGTAATGAAAGGAAAAATGCAAGAATTAACAGCGCTGTACTACGTTTCTCATTGACGACTATTGTTGTGTGCGACCAAAAAAAGATTAATAGAAGACATGAAACCATACCAATAAGTATAACAACATAATTAATTGGTACTGGATTGAGTGAACGCTTGCGATAAAAACATTTTATTAGAACGAGTACGAATGGTGCAATATTCCCAAGATTTGTAATGAGTGCTAGATTCGCACCTAATCTCCAACTTTCAGGTTGAGTTAAAACGATATGTGGTAATTCGGCAAATATTCCATTTATATCTGTCCATGATGAAAGAAAAACAAGTGTTAATAAAGCATAAGTTACGTATTGATTTAAATTCCATCGTTGATGCATCGTCTGAAAATAGTTTTTACAATGATAGGAAATACAAATTGATACAAACGAATCATTTTTATGTTCTAAGAATAGTATGCATATTTTCTTCAAGGAAAAATTACAATCTTTATCAATATAAATACATGTACGTGTTGTGCTACTTTTTTTATCTATACAACAAATATAATTAATGAAAAATAGAAGTATAAGAATCGAAACTTGTATAGAATAAAGACTATTTGCACGGATGACCTTTTTCAATAAATATATAATACTTTTCTGTTTCTTTTATTAAGAATAAAATCAAGCAATAAAAAAGGCATTTATTTTTTTTTATTGTCAAAAAATTTATGCAATATTGTTGCATAGATATCTGTTAATACTTCTTGCATTCAGCAGGCGGATTGGAACCCTAAAAAAAAGGCAAAAGATATATTTTGCGTCTGATGTATTGAAAAAGAATGTTGTAAGTAGGCATGTTTATCTCTTCGATGATATACTCAATGAATAATTTGAAATTTTTTTCTTTACTTTATAAGTTTTGCATATGAGCTTAATTAGATTTTTTTCGGCTTCTTTTTCCATTGTTTCTGTATGCTCGCCATTAACTGTTATCCATGGTACATATTTATGTGGTGGTTGAAGACTTTCTGTTTGAACAGCATACTTATGTTGTAATTGGTTTCCTAATGTACTATTAGTACATGCATCAATTTTACTGAAATCAATTTTCGCCTGTTCTGCACATTCGATAGCAACAGTTCTCACATCTCCAGTTGTCGATTCGGCACAATAAACGAACGGCTAAAGAGACCAAAAAACTTCATGATGAAAATGAGTCCATGTTGAATTATTCTTACCATATATTGTTCAATAGTTGGATAATAATTAAGAACACAAGCCTAGAACGAAGAAAACGTGTTGGTTCGGTCGAAAAATAAAACTAGAAGTAGTTATTTATAGTTTCGTATTCATACATGAATTAGATTTCCTAAACATTCTTCAGGACCATGTTGACATACAAATTGATAGAGTTGAGTTTTTGGTTCATAAGTTTCGTGGGCATTTCCATACGGGACAATAGTTATATTGACAATATCAAGAATATTTTGATAAGCACTCCAAAGCTGAGTTGTCATAAAATGTCGACAATCAGGACAAAGTGTTTCATAATAAAGTGTAAAGTTCACTTTATCATTTCCATTATTAGTTTTCCAAACATATTTTTTACATTGTTTAGTGACCTGATATAAAAAAAGCAAATCAAATAACAAGTCCGAACAAAGCATCAAGAGAGTTTCAGATACATACACCACAAACTTGCGCAACTTTTTTACTTTGACACCACTCAGATGATGATGTTGGACAATTTATTGTTGAAATATCATGAATACAAGCAAAGAGAATTGTCGAAAATATAAGCGTTGTATACATTATGGAAAGAAAGTACGAAATAAAATGATACGAATAATTTTGATAACATTATATCAACGTTTTATTAATAAAAATAGAACGTTATCATTACTTAGTAACTTTTTTTTAATCTGTTCTGACATTAAGAATAACAAAAGGCATGATAACGAATGAAAGAAAAATATTCTATGGGTCGTTCGAAAATCGAGCGTATCAAATTGTACGAAGAGGGTTCGGCTCGACTAATCACAGTATTTCAATGGAGTTAGTTAACTTGTGTGTATCAGTCCTTCATGGATCTCTGCGAGAAAAAAACTGCAACAATTGTACGTCGAAGATTTTCAATACTCTTACATCAAACAGCGGCCCCAGTAAATTAAAATTATTTTTTTCACATTGAGTCATGAATAAACTACACAGGGTATTTGTCACCGATTTATATTTGTTGTTTATATGTTCATAATTAAGAAATAGAGTCGACTTCTTAAAAAGAAAATTTAAATAATATGTACATATTTATCATTAGATAGCTCACAACCTAAGTAACTTGTTCCTTCGAAGTGATCATTTAATTATTAAGAACGAGTAATCGATGTTACTTGTGATTAACACGTCAAGACGATGAACATCAATTGCATAACATAAGTGATTGTCAGGACGCATAGCCGAATTTGAACCAACTCGATAAACGCATGACGTCTCGAATCATCTCTACTTCTCTTTATAACTCGACTTGCACAAGAAGATCCGTACCAAATCACTCGATCAAGAAACAGATCCTGACAATAACATAAATAATTCTCGTTTGATTTTTGAAGGATATCCTAATCGATATCATGCATGATGTACAATACATGTGTATTCTTTGATGAATACTCTATTTAAACAAAGATTGACTTGATGTATTACATAGTTTTAGCGGTACTTCAAACTATTTTTCGTAATTTTGATATTATTTTCATTCGACGAGAAGAACTTATGAGTACAAAGAAAAGGTTTTTCCTTAATGTCTTGAAAAATATTATCTCAAATATCGAATGCTGTATGAAAATAAGAAAACGAAATAGTTTATTACCTTTTTTCACAAAGTAAATAATGGGTAGATTTATGTCAAATATGAAAGGAACGAGAATGAAGAATTATCATCAAGTCACAAAAAACAAATGTAGGAAAAACAACAGCATTATCGTTCACAAGTTTCATTTGCATTGAACAGGAGGATCAGATCCCTAGAAAAGAAAATTCTTATCGTCGAAAATAATTTAAATTATTCTTGTTGACTTTATATGATGTACAAATGAGTCCAATAAGATCGCTTTCAGCTTGCTTTTGCATATCATCAGTATGTTCACCATTAAGTGTTATCCAGGGTACATATTGATGTGCTGGTTGAAGACTTTCAGTTTCAACAGCATATGCATGTTGTAATTGATTGCCTAAACGACTGTGAGTACAAGCAGTGATTTGATCATAATCTATGCTTGATTTTTGTGCACATTGTGTTGCAACAGTTTCGACATCACCATCAGTTGATTCCGTACAATAGATAAACGGCTGATTGAATATGAAAGACAAAAATATAGGAACTAAATTTATTTTCATTTTTAGCATCATTTTACCATATGTTGTTCACTCTTTGGATAGAAATTTATCACACAAGTCTAAAATAAAGTGAAATTCATGTAGAATAAATACTTATCGACTAAATCATTGGATACCGGAGTACGAATATTTTCGGTTTGATGTTGATGTTGCTCTCTTTGTCTAATGGACTCGTAGTTCGAAAAAGCTCTTTTCTCATGATTTGATGTTAATCCAAAAATTTTAGAATTAGTTTCAAGATGACAGTATACTAACGCCAAGGATAAATATAAGTACTTACTTTCCGGAAAGGACGCTTAGGAAACTCTTCTCTTCATTAATGTCAGTTGTAGTAAATGTATGTACATACATGAATTATCACACAGATTTGAATGATTTTCAGATATTTGTAAAATTTAGGATTTTGTCCTTTTAAAATTACCAAACATAACTGTACTACATGTCGGAGTGTGAAAAATGTCACTGGTAACATCTATCTTCATAAAATGTAGAATGAAGCGTGAATATAATGGAAAAGTTATGAATTATCTTATCTTCATCTATCGCAACGTCGTCTTAAAATCGAACTTTTATTACAATGATATCATGTATAAAAGAAAAATCGAGCTCTGTTGTTTGAGAATAACTAGTAAATATCTGGAAAACGACGATGGTGCAAAAGTTCTATAGAATAATGATGTCTCATCGTCACTAACTTTGGATCGTTCTAAGAATGTTCAATAGTGTAAATTTCTTCAAAGGAGTATTCTTTATTCGAAATGTACCTGTTTGTTTGTTCAAACCTGACGCTGCAACATTACTTTTTGCTGACCTAATTTGAGGCACTTAACGAACGGAGAAATGTTTATTTTCATACAGATTGGTCTCTGTCGTACATATATCGTTCCATGAAAGAATCTAGTTGCTACATAGAAATAAGAGCACATTAACTGGATAGTAAGTTAGAAACTATAGAAAAAATTACAAATTGTTCTTAAGATGATAGTAAAATTTAAACAGGCCGTTCTTTAGAGAATCAGATTCTGTGGCGAATGGTGTACCCTTTAGCAGTTTTTGAAACAAAACTCTCGCTCAGCAAATTCAAAGATGATTTTTCAACAGTTTAAAACCCAGTTTTCGATGCTGAGACGACATCTTTTTTTTTAAAGAGAAAACATCAAAGTCTTAATCAGCAGAAAAATGTGCATTTGCATTAGGATTTGTCTATCTAGAAAAACATTTTTTGACGAACTTAATCAGGAAAGTGTCGTATTACAGGAACAAACCGCTTGACGGTAAAGAGTGAGACTTTCCAGAGAAGTGTATCGAATATCTTATTTAATTACGTGAGTATTTTATATTGCCGATATAGGTTATCTCTCTTATCGTTAACGTTAGTTTCTCAACAAATTTAGAAGGGTGCATCATGGATTTGTTCTATTAAATTCTAGAAATAATCACATCCCTAATGTATAGAATCGCTCATAGCTACTAATGTTTCTTATTTACATGAATTAAATTGCCATAACATTCGTCAGCACCATGTTGACAATAGAATTGATACAGTTGGGTTTCCGGTCGATATAGTTCTCGAGCATTTCCATATGGAATAAACTTAATATTAACGATATCGAGTATAGATTGATAAGTATTCCAAACTTGTGTTGATATAAATTGTCGACAATCAGGACAGAGTGTTTCATAGTAAATTGATAAATTAACACGATCATTGTCTGCACGCAATTTCCAAACATGTTTTGCACATTTTTCAACTACCTAAGAGAAGAATGTTTCCGAAACAAAAAAAATACAAATCTTTTCTCTTATTGCGATTTTTTACATACATTACAAGCCCGGGCAATTTCTTTCGTTTTACACCATTTTGATTGTGAACGTGGACAGTCAATAGTCAAGCCATTGCCAACCAATAAAAGAAGTGCAGTTGTGATGAAAAATATGACGTACATAAAGCTAAAGTATTATCTGAAAGAAAAAAAAACACATCCATTGACAGACAACAAAAACTTGATAGTTAAAACAAATTTTAACAAAAGTAACTAATCTACTTAACATTCAGACAAGCTCACTCTTTTCTTTTCATAGTCTGTAAATTTAGATATTCCACTTCGAGTCGAGCGTCAAAAATCACATCATTAACACCAATACCACGATATGAATTTCCAACAAGTGTTATTGGTATGTTATGACGTCGAATAAGAGTATTTATGTCATCAAGCACATCCTCATGACCGACATTATAATTCTAAACATACGAAAAAAACAGTTATCTATGAACACACTCATTTTATAATAAAATAATTATGAAAAAAACAGATCAATTTTTCAATTTGTCTACATTTTTGTCGACAAATTACTCTTGCTTGCACATTTCCCAGTCTATGTCTGAAATCTCAACGTACAACTGATGAAGACTTCTATTCTCGTGCAATCCTTACTCAATATAGGTCATTTTGATATCGTATATCACGAATTTTATACCATGAAATATTTTCGTGCAAGAGAAAATCTTGTTATTTGAATAATCTATTAAACAAATCATTCAGAATATAATTGAAGAATTTATTTCGTAGATATCTAATTTTAATCGAAGAAAAAAGTCTACTACTATGAAACACGACGATGAATTATTCATTTTCTATGGCATTCATTGAAAAACATTTCCGTCTATTCGAAGAAATAATTCATGATTGTTTGATGTCTCAGTACTGCAACTAGTCTTGAGTCAATAGTAAATGAAAGATTGGTGAATTTTTCTCATGAGTCACTTCTGAATTCTAGAACTAAAATCCATCATAGATAAATGAGAGACAGCCGTGACAATAATCTTGTCATAATCGGCTGTTACTCCAAAAGCTGATCAGTACTTATAATGAGACTGAGATGAATATTACACTTAAAAATAAATTTTAAAGCTTGAATTAACATACTGGTATGGCTCTATTAAGTCTTGATATCAAATAGAACAATGGTTTCTCATTTAATTTCATTTGGATTTTTAATTCATTCATAGCTATATGCATTATTTGTTCATCGGTACATTGGCCTAGTCTTAATTGATCGAACCATGCTCCACCCATCATAACTGTTAATTGTGATCCACGTTTTTGTCTATCAGTTGCATGACGTATACATGAATCGAATAGAACTCCGAGTAAATGTGAATTTTCACGTGATGGAATTAAATAACCGAATGCTGCCTGAGGAAAAATATCTTCTTTCTCAAAAAGTAAATTAATAACAATCATATTAACAAATGGTATTCGATTCAATCTATCTCGTAGAATTTCATGTTTTTTATTATCAAGATAGTTTCCTAATTCAAATGCTGGTATAGCACTAATCAAATGATCCATACGATATTTCTCTTTCGATTGTGTTAAAATTTCAATATGGTTATTGTCATCTTCTAGATATTGTATTTGTCTAATGGATTGATTCAATTTTAATTCAACATTGGGCAATGATTGAAGATGATTGACTAGTGCTTTAACAATTGTTTCTAATCCATCACGTAAATAATAAATTGGATATTTATTCAATAATGTTGAATAATCTTTTAAATTCAAGTCATTGAAAAGAAAATGTATTGGATCTTCATTTTGTTTTTCTTTTCGTGTTTTTAATATACCAGCTATAATTGAACCATAGCGTTGTTCAAGATTAAAAAATTTTTTCAATACACTCCGAGCACTTAAATCTGTTACACTGCCAGCATAGATGCCTTTTAGAAGTGGATCAAGTAAATATTCAACAATGTCTTCAGCAAGAACATGACCTATTGAAGCAAAGAACGAAACGAATCGATAGAGAGATTTTTGTATTTTTAAAGAAACTAAAAAAAAACAGCAAAACTCTGCTTTTACCAAAGCGACGATAAATAAATGATTTTATTGTTTCATCGTGAACTGTGAGTCGGCCTTTCTCAGAAAAATATTCGTAAAGTAGATAAAAAATCGGTGGATAACGTAATGGTTTTCCACCAAAAATTAGTGATAAATCATTGAGATTGATTAAATTTTTCTTATGATAAATAAGTCGATTTTTATATGCTGCCGATGTTTTCTCAACAGGACAAAATTGTTCATTAAATATATTAAGTTGTTCAAGTAATTTTAATGTATTGATTGTTGAATGATTATTTGACGACGCAATACCACTATGGAGACGTAATGTTCGTGCACCAAGTTCGAATATATGTGATTCATATTTCTTTTCAAGTTGTTTCGAATGTATCCAACCACCCAAACGCGATGATCTTTCGAAGAGTACGATGCGTAAGTGAGGAATTTGAGAGCGTGCTACTTTTTGTGAGAGATAATAAGCTGCTGCAAGACCACCTATACCACCACCTAGAATACCTATTGTCGGTGAATTTGACATCTTAGAAGTAGAACAAGGAGAGAAAAGAATTAACTAGCAGATGATATCAAAACTTAATGAGAGACTACCATGCAATTTTAAAAAATACTAACACCTTATTCACTAGTCACCGGTTCAACGAATGAGTAATCAAATACGTATCAAACACAGAGGGCGTTATACCTCGTTCGATGTCACTGTCAAACTGTATAAAACTTTTGCTTTCAGTTGACTATTATCTCGAAGTTAGAAAATTTGTCTTCCGTAACTACTGAACCAGAGCTCCGAATGGGATTTGAAAGTCATTCAATCCCATCCTATCTCGTCCCATAGGATTTTCATGCAATATGAAATTCTATCGTTTATCAAATATATTGCAAAATTTTCCTATTGCTGAAAACTCTTCTATTTTTTCACTTTTCAAATACAATCTAATTATTTTAATAAATAGAAGAAGAATTAGCTTAATTTCCTTTGTATCCTCGACAACACTGAAAGATTAATTAGCACAACAGTAATGCTTTAGAACCACATTATTCTTAAAAATACATCAACGTTTTTCTACTTCATTCCTTGCCTTTCTGATTCGTCACGAAGTTCAAGGATATTTGAAGTAGAAATGTTTCGTCAAGGAACTGTTCTAAAGCTAAATAAGCACAAAGTGAGGCTGAGCGCAAAAAAGAAATCCTATTTTCTTTATGAAATTCATAGGTATATTTATATTCTCGAAGAAGGATATTATCAAAATTTCCAAAGTTTCCGTTGACGCTATTTATACACAGTAGTGAAACCAAAATTTCAAGAGATATTGTAATTTTCAGAAACTACGCGTATTAGATAATTTTTGGGAGCGCCGAACAATTCAGAACCCAGAGGCTTGGACTTTTCGAAACTTCCAAATTTTCTTTGTTTTTGAAGTCTAAACATCACTGGAAATTCATGAGACTTTTATCACAAAGGACTCATCATGATGATGCGGGAATCGGCACATGATCGAAGAACAACCCTCAATAGAAAACAAGAACGAAAAATGAGATTGATTCTCGTCAATGTCTACGAACATCATTGTTTTTACAAGAAATATCATAATCGAAAAATCCATATAATCGTCCCATGGGACGAATCTTTCATCCCATCCCATCCCATAGATCCATGTTTCGTCCCATGGGACATTCAAGACAAATAATTTGTCCCATCCCATCGATCTATGTTTCGTCCCAACACGTTGCATGGGATATTTAGGAGGAAGAAGTAATTTTGTCCAATGGGATGGGATGGGATTGTCCCATCCCATTCGGAGCTCTGTACTGAACTAGTGTACATGATTTTTCACAGATTTTATCACGTCTGTGTGCAGGAGATGGAACATAGCTGGCATGAGTTACTGTTTTCATGGTAATTATTCTTACAATATGGTAATAGAATTCTATATCAATTGCTAACCTTAACAATCTTCACTCTATTATTGGATTGAATAAGATATGTTTGAACCAGTTCAAATGTTTCGTGATGTGCAGTGATGACAGATATTCTGCAAATTTATGCATCTTATTTTTAAAGAATGGGACTGATGACCAAGTAGATATTGTATTTCCATAGGCGGTGGGACGATTTTCCTCTAGGATAGGCTCAATTTTTTTAACTAATTGAGGTAGGGAAGTGGCAGGACTACGCTTGGCCATTCCAACTTTGGGAACGGGCGGTGAAAAAAATGTCTCTTTCAAGATGCTATGCTCAAGGATATCATGAACAGCCAAACATTTTGAGGGAGGGGAGAGGGCGGGTAATCAATAAAATCCTACGCTCGAAAAATTTTTGAGGGACGGTAACCAGTGTTGCTAGATATACCGGATTTTGAAAACTTTTAAGGATTTCCTACATATTTTTCTGGAATTTTTCGGATTTCTGCGAGCCTTTTTCAAATTTCTTCGAGATTATTCTAATCGTTTTGGAAATTATCCAGAGTGTTTTTTAACTTTTCAGGAACTGCTTTTCGTTGTTTTGTTGGTTTTTCTTAATTTTGTCCGATGTTTTCTTAATTTTTCAGAATTTGAGATGTGAATTTCGGATTTTTAAGTTTAACATCTAGCAACATTAGAGGTAACTGATAAAACTGTCCTAAAGATAGTACAAGTTTCCTTTTGTGAAATACAATGCACGACAATTTTTCGAATATTGGTAGCGTTACAGTCCCGGCACCACTCAGTCGGAGTGTCCCTGGGAAGCGGATCACGAATAAAATCTCGTTACTTCTTTTTCAATCTTGATTTTTTGGTAGATTTGAATTTTATAAAGCCCAATGAATACCTTATCGGGTTCCAGTTCGTATTGGTGATAAAGAAAATATGAACTAACTTTGCAACAATGCGTCGTCGCTTAGTGGTGCTGTAAGTCATACGTTAAAGCAAAAAGATAATAAAAGACTTAGATATAATTGAGCTTGCCAAAGCCTTAAACTGTTGTTGCTTTAGTCTACTCAACCCTACCCTATTCCAAACTAGGATAGGCTCAAGCCTCGTGAACCTACAGGCTCCGTCGCCTATGTCTATTTCTTCAACTCGATTAGAATTCTGATCTGATGGTCTACGTTGACTGAATGTCATAATGAAATTTGTATTTTTTTTATTCATCATAACGTTGATCAACATTTCATTTTCATAAATTCAATGTCTTGAGTGGCGAACGTACCAACGCAGTATATATCAAGTATAGATGAAAGTGATTTGATTATTCATCGTCCAAATATTTTCCTCTTTTCAAAGCAGTTCAGTGTGCTTTTGAATGTTTAAAAGAAATTAACCAGCTGAGCCAAGGAGAATCATTCCGACCGTCAAATCCGAGCAGATCCATGTCAGCAGTCCCATTCAATTTTAAAGGAATTTCTATAAAACTGATGAATTCCTATAGGAATTCGGGTTGTGGATCGATATTTGGATCCCTAGTATTGTGATCCGATCATATCTAACTGCTGGATCCGACGCAACCTCTCGGGGAGCTTTGAACGACCTCTAGTATTGCCTAGAGATGCTAAATCGTGTCCAAATAATAAAGTATGAACTTTCCTTCCGATCCGTTAGTAGTTCCTCAAACAGGAATCCTATAGAATTATTTCGATTCGTTGGATCTTGAAAGACCCGACCGGATTCAGTTCTGGATTCATCCAACTGGGACAATGAAAGTTTTTTCTTACATCAGAATGATTACCGACTGCCTTTTCTGTTCATATTACTTTTCTATCTTTAAGCAACATGTCTCTTCTACTATTGAACAAAATGGTAAACATGGACAATAATTCAACAGATATCTTGTTTTTATGATCGAATCTGATGCTCTAAGGCAAAAAAAGACTTTCCCAAGTAGCTGCATTTCTCGAAGATGATTTTGCCGCAAAGCTAATAAGACTTTTTATTTCGAATGATATTGGTATTCACACTGCATTCATCAACTCTAAGTTTCACTTATACTTCTTATCTACTGGTCCGTTCTGCTTAATGATTCCGATAGTTATCATATCTTTTGTTAGCTAAAATCATTTTGTTATGTATTTTTTGTGAAAATATTTCAAAAATTTTCGTTGGATGTATTATTCCCTTCCTGATAGAAATTGAACTAAGACTGATGATTGGATGACAGAAGAATACTTGACAGCAGTTTTCTGTACACTTGCGGGTTAAAAATGACAACCGCTAACTGAAGAAGATTCTATGCAAGTCTAATTGCAGAGTTTGAAGCTTCTGGTAGCTATATTAGCGAAGTGTTCAAATTGAAGATGTTGCCTAAGTGATGATGGATATTGTGAGCTAACAATCATTAGGTTCATTGTAGTAATGTAGTCTTTATCGATCGATGAGAAAATCTTTGGTGTTTTACGTATGAATGTAAATAGAACAACTGCTTTTCATACTGATGAAATTCTTGTAGAAAGGGTTCATTTTATACAAGTGGAGCAGTAATCAAATTTATTCATTTTAATTTGTTCGTTGTGGAATAATTCAGCGGGATGGTCTATCACTTGAAAATAATATTTGTTGTAACGATTTGAAGTTTTCCGGATGGCATATATGTAAAAGGATAGGGTGTGGATATGGTTGTATTGCCCTTTCGCTCTTCGATGGGCAACTATGTATCCTAACATAAGATCACAATCTTTCACGGTTGATGCACAAATCATTATTGCAAAATAAATAAACAGCATAATGGAACATCAGTGAAATTTAATCCAGGAACCTGAACTTACCGAACTCGCACTGATAATATACTAACATCATTACAAAGATCTTGTTGAGTTCTATCGCTTCGATATTTATTCTAGATGAACAGTGGATCACTATGTTTCAGATAGTCAAATCTTCTCTGCCTTCGTTGTATAGTGGGAAAATAAATGAGAATTGTTTTAGTATTTCCCACACAGGAGATCCTTGTGCACTATTTTTTCAACATTTCTTATGACTATTTGATGGATTTCATTGAGCTCTGTGGATTAGCCTGTTATTTAGAGTGATTCTGAATATTTAAATTGATCAAAGTGCTTATAATATAAGTAGAAAGTTTTTATATAGGAGAAATATATATATATATATATTATGATGTGGGTACTGGTGGGAAATATGGTGCAGAGACCGAAACGGGGGAAGTTTTTCATTCCCCTCCCCGACACGGGTTTCGCCATCACTTCCCACTCTGATATTCTCTTGACTGATTTTAGTTGTATCATTTAAATTTTTGAGTTTGTTTTCGACTTTTATTCTTACAAATTATTTCATAGAATATTGGAAGGGTAAGCATGAAAAATGCCGCAAAAGAAAACGTCGAAAGGAAAAATGTCAAAAGTAGAAGCGCCACATAACATGTGCGGGTGTTGGAAGTGGCGCGTCTACTTTCGACATTTTTCCTTTCGACGTTTTTCTTTTTCGACATTTTTCAGATGAATCATTGCAAGAATACTCACAAGTATCTTAGAGTACAACAAGTTTTACACGCTGGTACATAAAATTACAGATATTAGTACAAAAAATAGGCGCACGAGTAGAGGTTAAGTCAAGGGGGTAACAGCTGATTTTTTTGATTTTAAATCAATTTCAAATCAAAAAATCAGCGACTCGATTATCGCTAAATTTTCCTAGCAAAACTTTTCCCCAGCCCTAACTGATTTGCACAATGTCTTCAAACTTGAATTCTCGATCGAATGGTATATAAAACATCTTCATATGCGCTCTCTTTTTTTTCTTACGATTTAAAGATGAAATGGTCCGAAAATCGACTTAATTGTGTAAAATGCAGCCTACATTTACAAGTTCAAAGTTAGTTTCAAACTCAATGGATTCCGCTGAAACTTATAAGAATTAATTTAAAAGTATGTGCCCCATTATGAATAAAGATCTCTGGCGTGTCAGAAATCCTTTGAACGTGTCTATTCGGACCACAAGAGCCAGGAATTGTTCTGAATTGTTTGTCTCTTTGAAATTATGTCTTTTGTTTCGATGTGCTGCCTTAATCTTGACAGTTATAAGTCGTACTAGGAGTTCTACTGTTGAATGTGGTGGAGGGGAACGGGTGTTAGCGCTGATTACTTCTTACCTATCATGCGCGTCAATTGCTATTTATAGGCTTAATTGAAACTGTTCAAAGATTTCTGTAGATAAACAATCTTGTTTTCGAACATTAGATTATTGAAGACATCACTCTTAAAGCCTGTGCTTCTGATTATAATGTAATCTGTATTTTTGTATTGCTTGGAAGAACAATATATTGTGCTCATGAATATGCTCAACATCTGCATGATTCTTTTGGCTTTTGACTTTTCAGGGTCTTGACGTAAAACTAAATAATTGATTGGATCACATAAAAGTGCCGTTCATAATATGAAACGGGAATTTTGATATGAACTAGTCTTGAAGGAGGCATCTTTATTATGTAATAATTCTTAAAAATCTACCTTTATAATTTTTTCAAAGCTAGCGCTTCGACGACTACAAAATCGACGACGAGCCAGTCACCTTGTTACGTTGTCATTCCCGCCAGTGGAAATACATGGATTTGTAGTAATGTAACGGCATCCACCAATGGTGTTGGTAAAACATTTTACTTGGAAAGAGATACTTCGTTGTTCGCTTACGGCAGTGGAAGTACTACAGTCTATCTCAAATCAGGCGCGTCGTTCGATTCAGGTGGCGGCAGAAATAAAGTTGTTTACTATGAGACTGGTGCTCATTGGAATTTTGATGGATCAGGCAGTAATATAGAGACTCTATGTTCTCCTTTCATATTTGATTATAAAAATGTTTTCCAGGTCGGGTGTATTAGCACGTAATTAGAGTAGCAGATGAACACATTGAAAAGTAAGTAATTCTAGGTTGTACCAGAACTCTTCTCGTAAGCTCTTTGTTGACATTGTGGAGTGGAATGAGACTTATATTTTATTGATGGGTAGTGAAAAATTCAGCAATTCAAGCAGCATTTCGCTCTAGAGTGAAGACGATACTCTGAGAGAAGGGTTCAAATTTTACAGGAGAGTATCTCATTTTCTGTTTGAAAATTGTCCTTTTTCATGGTGATTCTTTCACTGTAAAAAAGAGGGTGCCTTTAAGAATTCTCAACGATATTCTACGAATGCCTATACGAAATCGACGATGAGTTTCTGTTTTCTGCAAGAAATCGCGTTGAAATTCAACCTGCGATCTTGTGCAGAAAATAAAATTGAATTTCTATTGAGCAGGAAATCAGGCATTTTCTAAAAATTTGAAATTCAAACAAAGGGCAACAAAGCTTTAGAAATTCTACAGTCTTTTTCAAGTCTATTTTCCACCTAAAATAGAATATATTTCAAATTTATTGTGTTCCATTAAGAAAAATTGCTAACATTCTTTGAAACAATCATTTTGGCTTAGAAACGTTTTGAGGGAAAACATGTACATGGCATTTAATTGAGAGATGTTTGTCAACATATTATCGCCAAAAGTAGCGACATGCTTGGTGCTCTTTCTAAATCAAAAAAATACCAAGTTCAGAGAGAAATAACATAAATAATTTACTTAAAAAAGTAAATTGCCAAGATTCATTGAAAGGGAAATGTTTTCTGGCATTGCTTCCTATTATTTACGATTACAAGGGCCATATTGATATTGGTGCACAACTACATGATTACTAACTCATTTAATTACGTCTTTTTTCAGGAGCTGACCATTATTTTTGTTAATATTCTTCTTGTAATGCTGTAGAATTCTATTGATTTATGAGTTCTACAAATGTAAATTGTAGGCTCAAGTGTTCATGAGATGCCAATCCTATAGCCTGTAGAAACTGTGGTAGGTCCAACCTGTTTGCCCAATGCATGGGTAGTACCACAGGAAAGTTTCATCTAGGTAGTGCAGATTGGAGATGGACACTCACGAATAACTCAATAGGTAAAGAGTAAGTTCGCAGGTAGACTAGCGTAGTGGTTAGATGCCACCATCGGATGTCTTTCTCTACTTCCTTTCTATCTTTTCTTGGAGTAAAACAATTTATTGCGGTTACAGGTACTCATTTAGAGACGTTGCTCAAATGCTTCGAGCCACTAGAACAGGATATCCTCAAGAGTTAACAAGGTAGTTCGTTTAAGTCACTTGTATGTGAGTACAGAAAGAAAGAAGATTGATTTGTAGAGCCGAAAAGCAAATATACAGTTGGTCAAAATTTATTGATACAAAATAAATTTATTGATACGAAATAAATTACATGATATTGCATCATTTACTTATGGGAAACATGGAAAAGAATAAGTCATATGGTTACATTGATGAACTTCAGTATCTCTATTTTGTGTCTTTATTTCACTACTTCTATTCTATAGTGAATCATAATGTCATTCAACATTGTAAAGTAATCTGCTTCTTCAATAACTAATATTCACTTTGTTCAAATACTAAAATTCCTTTTCTTTCGCTGAACTAATAAATAAGCATGCGTGGTTTCATTGATCTTTTAATTTGTTGTTCAAAACTGACAAATATCTAAAATTCAATCGTTATCATAGGCAAGTGAAAAGAAATTAATTCAATTATAAAACTAGTTTGGGAGGGTGTCGGTTGTAGGTGTGTGGGAGTAGAAGGGAATGCAAAGCTGCCTATCGAATAGCTAAATGACAATACAATAACATCCAAAATCACATCCACAGCCTATGTTGGAAATTTTTCAATATTAGAAGGAGAAAAAGATCAGCCATCATACTATTGTAGCGTAATCGAAGAAATATTAAATAGTGTATCTCTTCATCGTCTGCAGTTTTTTGAATACGTTCCACAAATATCTCATGTATTCAAGTAATTTAATTATGCGACATATCTTATCATGAAACTGGATCTTTTAAATTTCTTGCTGAGATATTGTTGAATAGCAAGAAAAGAAACGTACTCAACCAATCGATTAAGTGCCAAAAACTTGATTGTTGTTGTGAGTTTTGTTTTTCTGCAAATGTTTATATGATAGACAAAATAGATTTTATCAATGGCCTATAGGATAATTCTTAATATTTTATTTGAACTTCAATAAAGAGAGTACACATTGTATTCTTTGCTATGGTTCTCTTTTCATGATCGAAATTTGAGACCATTGATTGTATCTTAATCATAACGAAAGATAATTCTCTTAAAATATCTGAAGAAATAGAAAATATTTGATGAACAATATCTAAAGACATACTTCATTCACACTTGTTTTTCGAACATTCTGATAGGTGTCATACTTATCGACGACTGGCATTGATTCCTTGTTCAGTTGATTGATTATTTATTACAAAAATATGAAGCAAACAATGCCATTGTATATTTGTCATGACTACTAATGATAAATCATGCTGATGCCATAAAATTAGAGTGAATAAGACGTATACACAAAAATTTGACTGCAATAAATCAACTAATATGCAATCATATTCCATCATAATGACAGTCATGAGCAGTGAATTGAGTCAGTAGCGGCGCAGCAGTACCACAAGACGCTGCAATTGCTTTTTCTGACATTTTACGTGTTCTGAGTATCAGACAATAAAATAACTTTAAATCTAATCTAACAGACATATTCAGCTTGACTTCTTCGTTAGAATAAGAAAATTGGCACGCAGACAAGTTGTCCGATTTTACAAGGTGAACATCGTCTGTAAAAAACACCAATGGATGGAAAACAAAAGTGGGATTTATCAGAGTCAACAAAACATATTGTGCAATATAAATTTCATTGTGGTTGTGAAAGAAACTTTTGATCGTTAAAAATAATCAAAACATATTTAAGAAAATTCAATGAGTCAAGAACGATTAACTTCCTTAGCTTCTAATAAATATAGAAAGAAATTATGAAATTAATTTTAATACTATTGTTACTGATTTTGTTTCGATAAAAGATGAAAGAAAAAAGATATTTTGAACTTACATAAAAATGTCATATTTAGATTTCGAAAAATAGTATATTTTATCTTTTTCAAGTTACATATTTAGGAAATTTATATTGCTTACCCTTAAATAATGACCTTGCACCACGACTGCATTGAGCTATTTTATATTTCATAATCAGTTGTTAAATTATATCATAGGAACTTACAATTTTATCCTTTAAAAATCATCATTGTACAAAAGTAAATTATAAGACGCAGTAAATTTTATGTTATCGCTGAGCTTTTGAAACAGTTATTGAATTCCATGATATATATACGTATACAATTTTTCGTATGCTTTTGACTAGATACATAGTTATTAATGAATTCATACCTATGATTCCTCCAATAATCTATTTTAATTGAGAAAATAAAGTCTTCAGTCACCCAGATTTTAGTTTGTTTTTTGGATACCGTACACATTCAGTCCTCTTTGTTTCAACAATTCATTTTAAAGTATAGGCTGCCCAACGGTTGCATTCAATAGTTACCTATACTTAATAATTGGTAAAAGTCTGAACTTCAGGTTTCCAATCAAGAAATTCAGTACATGCATCAATATTTCTACGAACTAGGCATGGTAAATTATGATGAAATACATAATAAATCTATAGCCTCATAGATCCTTTTATTATTTTCATACTATATATTTGATAATGAACTCGTTTCTCATGCTTAAATATTTATCATGCCATATTTCTCCTAGTGGATTAATTTGAGACAGGCATATTTCAATGTCATGTATTATGAAAAGCAAGAGCTTGATTTTAAACACAAATGCAGACGCATAGAATCGTGTTCCTGAAAAAAAATTTGCATCATTTATGTATGCAAATATTAATTTTTAGAATATCTCAACATAGAATATAGAGCCTAGACGAAAGACCCACATTAACGTTTTAATTGTTCATTTACATAAATGAAGATTTCGAGATACAAGCTGAACCCCTTATTCGAGAAATTTTCAAAATGTGTTGTTTATAATATAAACAATGTAAACATAACAATAGCTTTCAGTAAAGCCTTGTCTCTAAGAATACTGATTATGATTGTCATCGTACATGTGTGAAAGAATAGATTGATTCCATATTAAAATAAACTTTTCGCTAAAACTTACTAATCTATGACATATTCACATAGTACATGAAAGTTCAATTTCATTTAAATTATAAAGACTTTTCAAGATGGATATTTTTTTATCATGTGCATAATCGACCTTCAGCAATCTGTTGACGACATAAAACGTAGTATTATTAGATAATATGTAGCACTTCTATGTGCTGATGGCTGAAGGTCACTGACTAAAGTTGCTTGAATTGACAACAAAGACAAACTTGAGAATGAATTCCTTGGAAGCAAAGGGCGTAAAACGCACACAATGATCCGTATAAAAGCGTCGACGTGCATAATTAGAACCTTGTTGAAAATTAATGAATTATTAAAATGTTTTCTTGTTAGAATACGAACCAAAGTATTTGTTTTTAGAATAATCGTATGATGGTAGTAGAAGAAGATGACTTTCATCTTTTTTTTTATAAAGGTAGATTTTTATATGCAAATCTAGTTTCGAACAGAATCATCTACAGTATATGTGGATTATTGTAAATAATCCATTGCTTGTGAAAATTTTGCGTCTACAACTAGTTCTTGCTGAGAGACTCATCTTTTTGAGATAATCAATAACATTGCCATCGTTGCCTGAAGTATTTCTCAAAAGAAAGTCGAGTTGTAATTTCAAAATTCTCGTACCACTTCTATTACAATCAGAATGGCTCATCTTTATTCTCAGAATTTCTATTTGGTATTGTCATAAATAATGACGATCGCCAAAGATAACTGGTCTCCCTCTCCCTCTCAATGTGAAATACAGGATAAAAGACCCGGATCCTGTAAAAAGAAATTTGATTAATTGTTTTCCTTTTTCTATTCTTTGAATAGTTAATTGGTGATTCTTATTCAAGAATAGAAATAGCGACACGATGGCTAATATGATGAGTTACGAAAACAAAAAACTGAATAGTTGAAAGCATTTCTTTCTATTTTAGCTCAGGCCATTGGAAGAAAAAAAACTTGAAGATGCTGCGAAATGAGAAGCTTTTGTTTTGCACTTGTTCATCAACTTTTCCCGAGTATCTGTATGCATACAGTAAGTCAAGTAAAATGTTACGAATATGTTATAGTTTTATGTATCGAAATTTATATTGTATAGAATATTAATCTGAATTGAAACCCGAGATTTCCTATTGAGAGGTGAAATCATTGGTGTGTATTGATGAGATGTAATAGTGAATACAGATGAAGTTCAATGAACCTTTTCATTTGAAAAACTTCAGAAAGAAATAGTTGTTCGTAGTGTTTTATTAAGTATTCTCTCGGAATTCATCTAGAAAATTCCTCATTTCTTATCTTCTTGAAAACGATATGCATACAACGAATCAATCTTATAAAACATTAAAAATTATCATATGAATGTTTCGTTGAACATAAATCTATTCTATTCTCAAGCTTATTCTCAGTGTTATTCTGATTGAAGTCCCTTATCAACCTTGTCATCAAGTCCAGGATTAGCATATGGCATCACTAGACGTCATCAAACTATACCATAGTTTCAACACCATGAAGAGATAGCACATAAGAGATAATACTTATGGTTAGAACGTCATTGCTACAACTTGTATTCATTAAAGGTAAATTTCATTTACAACCTTGACGTGTTGCTTTCGACGAAAAATGTTCACATATATGTACTTACAGCGTCTAATAGCTATATCTGGTACAATTCATCAATTAGCGTTCAAATTCGATACATATCTTATTTTCTAATCCATAAATAATCAGTCGAACAATGGGTTTCAGTTGAAAGGGTCTGTTCAATTTACCTGTTTTATTTTTAGAAAAGAAAATAGACTTTTAAGACATTTTCTTAAAGCATTTATCCGTGCAAGAACTCTCAATTAATTTCTCAAACATCAGCAGATGTTTAAAGATGTCTGTTTTACAACTTTCGACTACTATGACTTTGTTCGTCTTCATACGATAATTGACTTCTATAATAAAAGTGTCATTACACACTTGATTTGATGTGATATGGTCGATGAGTTTTACACTTCATATATTTCGACATTCTTCTATATATAAATTTTTTCTTTCGTAATATAAATATAGCGAACACGCATAATTTGATGAAAGCATAATTATTCTATGTAGGGCACAAGTAAAATTAAAAATAAAATATATGACAACCAATACACAAGAATCGATCACTCTTATTTCTACCAACATTGATCTAATGTCTATAAAGATCATGAACTTATTCGCTTGATTAAATTTGTGTAATCGACTGTACTCATGTAAAATCTATTATATAAAATTTATTTCATGTTTAATCATAACATTACAACAAAGAGAAAAATATATATTTACAAAACATTCTTCTAACATTTTAGAACAACTTGTCCTATTGTTAATCGATTGATTGATTAAGCATTCTTATGATTTTCTTATTCACATAGTTGAGACGCATGCCTCTCAAAGAACATTATTCGAACATTGTTGTCACGTTAATGAAAAGAAAGGAAAACATGAGAGAATTTTATTTCAATTTCCTGTTCAGCAATAAACAGGAACAAACAATGCTTATAAGTTTACCGTATACTATAGATTCATTGGTAATATACTAATGAAACTTGCTCAGGATAACTTGCGAATAGAGAAAGAGAGAGAGAGCTACATATATGCATCGATTTTGACAGTTGATAACATATGAATTTATCATAGAAAATAAAATATACTCGTATAATATTCTTACTTCGTACAGTTAAAATGATATATACGCATATATCAAGAGTTATTGACAATAGATGAGGCACGGATGTCACAGAAAGTACTTTATTCCATCATAAAATAAGAACAAGTCGATTAATTAATATTATTTACTTTTATATTTATTCTATGTAAATACTACATTATTATAAAAAATTAAATGAACATGTTTCTGAGATATAGTCACGACATTGTTTATTCCATGTTTATGTTGTGCATGCTTTTAGTCATCTGATGTCAATTAATGCTTATGCACGAATGAAGAGTTCAAACAAAATCATACCAATATATTAGGAATATGACGAGTTGTATAAAAGGAAATCCGTCTCATCTCAAAACGGAGAGTGCGTTAGTGTATCTCTGTATATGCACATGCTGTTAAAGAGTAATAAGTTACTGCTATTACTATATACTAGTGTGTTGTCGTTTAGATTTAGAGTTCGGTTCGCTACTCTCGCTCTTCTACTTCTTTTTCTCTGTCGGAATTCCTTTCTCTATTTCCCGATCGTCTATGTAGCTTGTTGTCTTTTCTTTTTTTCCTTCTCTTCTATTCTTGTTTCTTCTTCTCTAACTCGCTTGCATTCAATAGCATCACGCAAACGCTGTTTGTTTGCTGTAAAACTCGATTCTTTTTTCCTCTTTCTCGCTAATACTTCACTACGGGTTCTTTTGTTAACCATAAGCACATTATTGTCATTATGCATTTTTTCTGGTTCGTCTTTCGTTAGACATCATTCCTTCGCTTACTTGAATATCTTTATTTCTTGCATATATATATATATATATATTTATATATTATCAATTTTATTACTGTTAAATAGTCAATTAAATACAAACAAGTGCTTGTCAAGACGTGCGTATACTTTCGGTCTCAATATTTTGTTTTGTTACACTCTTAATCATTAACATACATGACAAATGAAATCCTTTTTTTCTACGTCGTTTGCTGACAGGTGAAATTATGCAATTTTTTGTGCTGTTCAATAATAGAAAGAAACGACTTGCTCGTATTATGATCGTGTATTCTATGCCAGGGAAAGTATGCATACACACAAATATATATATATAATTTGTTTTTCCTGTCATGAAATGTCTTTCGGGTACCATGATAGATGTATTATCTTCATTATGTGTCATTACTATTAGTCTGAGTTTGAACTTTCTAGATGAATATAAGCCATTATTATTTATGCGACTATGATTTGTAAGAAGCACAAACAAACATCTCATGCGTATGTCGATTGTCGTCGAATTGTTTTTTCTATTTATTTTTTCAACTAATCATCCTCATTCTTCATATTTTATTCAAGCTGATTCAGCATCATGTCGTAAGCAAGTCGAATGTTTTATATGTGATTCACGTGAAACCGAAGCGTGTGAAGATGCGAGAAATTTTTCTCAAGCACAAATTCCTACACGCTTATGCGACGATTATTGTATTAAAATGTGGACACGTGAAAATGAAAGTATAGCAGGTGATGATAAAATCAATGCTCTACGTTATGTACGACGAGATTGTCACAAAATTGTTCGTTATCATATAAAAAAAGCTGAAACATGTTATCAACATAAGAAACATCAGAGTGATTCATTATGTTTATGTAGTTCGGACAGATGCAATTCATCTATGAATGTTCGACTAAAACGAACTTATTATTGGATTTTTCTCATGTTTTTTATTTTCTATTGTATTGATGTTTTTTCTCTTGTTATCAATTATTAGTTCGTTCGAAATATGTTGTACAAAAAAGAAATCAGAAAGTAAAAGAAGACTAGCACGATTTTAAAACAAAGAAACGAAAAAGAATTATCTAATCATCTATTGAAAGACGCGCTCACAGCACCGGAGTCAAGGAGAGAAGCAGAATGTGACTAAAAATTTGCCACGGTCCATTCAATGACTTGATTTGATTGAGCAAGCATATCTAAATCGAGTCCATAGACGAGTAAGATCTAGTTCAAAGAGAAAAAGTAAACTAGAATATCATTTTCTTTTTATGAAAATCTTATTTCATACTTGATCAGGAATATTGTACAAATAATTGGTATATGTCTTGCCATTGACATTAACATTTGTAACTTGTTTATCTACGCCAAGAATTTTAACAATATCCAAACGCATAGGTGAGTCTTTGTAATTTCTGATGTAGGCATCAATTTTCAACGCATTCTAAAGCACATAAAATAATAACTAACAGTCAATAAAAATCATGCGTAGGATCATATAGACAAGTAAGTTCAACCGTTAGATATCTCATCAGTCTTTATGTATATATGGTATGAGAAGTACGAAAATCGATTCGCTTTCAAACTTTTTCGAAGCAAATTTTTAATGAATCAAATACAGTAACATTAAGGTAGAATCTATGAATATAATGTGTTCCTGTCAAACTGATCTAGATCTTTTACCAATAAATAATCTCTCATTGCAACATAGTTAACATTCATTAGTTCAGATTCGAATTTCTTTCTATATTTTAAGATTAACAATGCATTTTTATTTCATATATAGAAGTATCATTTAAAACTTTCTAGAGACGAAAGAGAAAATTTTCTAATTTTGATCAAAGATTTTCGAATTCATTCTAATAGAAAAGAAATAGATTGTACGACATCCTTGAGTATAGCTCTTTTTTCCCTCATTCTAGCAAGGATCTAATATAAACGCTTAGAATTCTTCCGCTTGACATAAACTGTTTTATAAAGAAAACACTAGCTATCTGATTCTCGACTCAATAAAAAGGAAGTTTCTTTTTTCCGGAAAAGAAAGACAAAGAAGCATATAATCAATAAGAAAAGATGTTCGAGTCAATTGAATAATCATAATTGATTACTTACAGCATTGTTTAATGAAAATTCAAGATAATTATATGATTTTGTTTCAATTGAATCTTGAATTTATGAAATAGAAAGATAAAAAAAGAGACGGAAGTTTTCAATTGACCTTGTCAAAACAAACAAAATAGAATAAACAAACCTATTGAGTCGCCATCATCCCAAAAAAGATTTCCACTTGCATTACCCCATTGAGATTGAGCGACAAGTAACATAAATGGATTACCACGTCCAATCATTAAATTAGGACCGGGTGTTTGCATCGGAATAACAAAACCACCACGGACATGAACATTTATTTTGGACAACGGTGCATCTAAATCGGTGAATAAGCCAACTTTTTCGACTTTGACACCGGACGGAAATTCATACCAAACATCTGATGGTATATATGCATGAACTGTATTAGTGCCCTAAATAGTGAATGTCGTTTTCGCAAAATTTTTTTTTTCGATCGATCAATTTACTGTTTTTAAATTAGGAGAAACGAGTAGAGCACGACCAATTAGAAATTGTTGATCAATATTGTAGGTTTTTTCATCATTTGAAAATCTGAAAACAAAATTGAAACGAATGATTTCAATGGTTGCTTTACTGTTTCTATAGATGATGAGCTTTCATACTCAAAGAAAAGTGGTTGTACTAGAGTTTTCGATATCATTGCCGCTTCATGATGAAGAGTATACCAAAATGGGATCAATGAATATCGCATTAATAATGCTTGTTTCATGATTTGCTGTGATTCCCATGAAAATGAAGCTGGATCTTGATCCTAAATTTTGAATTCATACGAATTTATCAAGGAACATATCATAATATAAAGAAGAGCTAAAGTTTACTTTTTGTCCTAGATCGTTATGATTTCTCATAAACGGATAGAATGCACCAAGTTGCATCCATCGTGTACATAATTCTTCTGTTGTATCAAGTCCAAAACCACATATATCAGCACCAACATGTGTGATACCAAACATATTAAAACTAAGAATAGCTAAATCAACAAGAATAGAATATTTTAACGATAGACTATTATCAATGATCCTAAATCTAAGAGTTCATCAGATTTTTTCAAGCATGCAAAACACAAGAACATGATGATTTATCCATAAACAATGACGGAAAATATTCTAAGTTGAAATGTAGAATTAATTGATATACATCGGAATGTCTGATAGAATGTCTCTTGAATAAATAATCTATTAGCATTAGATAACATACCGGGAATTGAAAAGTACATATCGTCAAATGTTGCTCGATTATCTCCAGTCCAATGAGCAGTAAATTGACCGGAGCCAGAAAATGATGAGCGAGATAGAATAAACGGTCGTTTTTTTCTTATTTTCTTCATTGCTCTAAAACATCAATATAGATACAATTATAATATTCTTCAGTAAGATAATTCTCATACGTATTCGATGCTATGGCTTCGAAATAACCAAACATACTATGTAGATTATAATGAGATGAAAGATACTGTTGAGCAGATGGGCATACAGTCTTTGAACTTAAAGTACCACCAAGTACATCTATTCAAACAATATAGTGTCAACGATCTATAGAAGTGAAATACAACTGTTCTGTACAATTGACATGGAAACAATGATACTCAAGCTAATGATTAGTATTAATTACAAAATTTTATATTCTATATTTGAACGATATAGAAGAAACAATTGTATGAATTCTACATCTCGATGTTGCATATTCAATGATGAAATCAACTATCCTCATTGAAAAAGAACTTGTTTTTCATTCAAATGAATGATAAGGATGACTTATGATGAATACTATAAACTCGCAAGATAGAAAGAATCTTCTTTGACTCTCTCTCTCTCTTAACTACAGATATTTCATGAGATTCTAATCGGACTGGTATTGAGACTCGACAAGATTGTTCAATTTTCCAAAAATATATCAAGCCTCTCGTCAAACTAGTTCGATTCTCACTCTGTGTTACATAGACTTTTAAAGAAATTTCCCTATTTCTACAAATTTTTCATACGGGTTTAGATTCTTTAAAGTACGATGCTAGAATCGTATACACACTCGGTAAATAAACAATTTATGAAATTCGAGAATGTATTTAATGCGCTGCATGATTTCAGAAAAGCATTGATTCAGCTCCATTAAGCACATACAATCCAACGAAAGACTGTATTTCGTCGTCTAGTCTATCATAAATTATGATTTCTTTTATTTTTTTATCTATAAAAATTGAAAAACTAATGAGATGAAATTTATAAAAAGAAATAAATCTACCTTGCTATCGTGTTCTACCTAATTTGAAAGTATTGCATGAAATCGAAACAATGACAGATTGAACATCACTCTTCTTTCGAAATGCATATCGAGTAAATTACAAAAGTCATTAGCGTAATCGTCTTGAAAATTTCACTTTGAATATTTGTTTCAAAAGAACAGCAATGACATCAAAGATCATTTAGAATGTCAATTGTACCCAACAGTAATAATTCACTCATATATGTATATATATATATACATATATTAATGTATGACATACTAGGAACAAATGGTGGATTATCTAAATTATTATCAGTACATCCATCACTTGATCCATCAACGAAATTCGACGGTTCATTCATATCCTAAAGGTAAATTATCGAATACAAAATAAATAAAGCTGTTAGTGTAATCCCTTGAGAATTAATATGTGAAACACGATGCAGATGTTGCTGCTAATCATATAGCGATGGCTTTAATCGATCTTTTCTGGGACACATTTTTTTCATCATACTTTTAATTAATCTTTCAGAAGGACGTTTAGAAAATAGATCATATTTCATAATGAGTTATCATTCATCAATAGTTTTATTATAAGAACAATAAAGTTTGTCATCGAATTAATGATTAGACGAGTATTTCTTCTTCATCACGTCATTTAGATCATGTTCAATAGACAACGAGGTTAATACTTACAATCCACATGCCATCAAATGGTATTATATCGTGATAAGCTGCAGCGATATCAGTCCACCATTCAGTGGCTATGGGATTGGTGAAATCAGGAAAGACTGTTGCACCAGGCCATACCTATAATGATAATCGTTTTAATTAGATTTCAAAGTGAAATATCAACTTTCGTGTTACTTTTCCAACAAGCAATTCAGTTGAATTGAATTTTTTCATAAAAATACCTTTTTTCAATCCATCGTCATACGGTGAATAGGATCCCGAAGGTTGAACTGAACTAATACCTGGATCTATAATATTTACATAATGTTTTCCATCTAATTGTAATGCACGAATAAGATCAGGAAGGCCATGAAAACGTTTTTCATCATATGTAAAATCAAGATATGATGACATAATATCAATATCTGTCCATTGAATATCATATGGAAAATCAGCATTATGCATTCTCTATCATAAAGATTTTGCCTTGAATAAGTTCTATTGTCACACAAAGAAAAAAAGCAAGAACTTACTTGAATCGTTGCTA
This sequence comes from Rotaria macrura, assembly GCA_900239685.1. Classification (NCBI taxonomy): domain Eukaryota; kingdom Metazoa; phylum Rotifera; class Eurotatoria; order Philodinida; family Philodinidae; genus Rotaria; species Rotaria macrura. The sequence continues at coordinate 106,220 of OENT01000078.1, read as the reverse complement.
ACAAATTTTCAATAGTATTATATCCATAACGGCAAAGATGAAATCCTAATGACCAGAATGGTGGCATCATTGGTTTCTTGAAAGAGAAACATATGAAATTTTGTTTATGTTTTGTTCCATATACATATTCTTACTCCAATAATATCCCAATATTGTTCAATAACATCGTATACTGTTGGTCCAGTAAAAATATACAAATCAATTATTCCACCAATAGTGGTATACGTGAGTGCAGGCAACGGTTGAAGGTCAATATCCATGGCATTTGAATTAAGAAAAAATTGTCCATGAAAATTTGTTTCTTCATTTTTACTGAATTCAGGATTAATATGAAATGGATGAACACCTATAAACATTTAGAATTTAATTTAAATTCAAATAGGATTCTACGTCCTAACCATAAAGATTTGTATTTTCTACTGGTGGAAAATCACGTGACCAAAATGTGAATTTTTTCCATTCGTCGGTTACATTGATTAGTAATGATTGTCTATGTTCACCGAGACCATAGATTAATGGACTTGATAGTCGCGTAGAAAATTTAATAAATTGATCGGCAAAGATGAGAGGCGATACACTTGAATCAAATCTGAGAGTATGGTGTAGATGAAAGAAACAAAATGAAAAATTTATGAAGCATAAAAAGAAAGAAGAATCATTCATATTCGAGTCGAGTGCAGTCAGAAGAGAAATCTGTGAATATAATACTCTTGGGATTGGAATATGTAACACATGATATGATAGTGGTCGTTGCTAATCAAAGAAAAAGTGTTTCATTCATTCTGTTTGGAGACAAATTTTTACCGTCCAAAAATTCACTCGTGAAAATGTTCATACATAAGAACAATATGCTATTTATATGGGAACAATGAGATGGAAAATAATAGTAGGACGTATAAAGATAAAAGTAGTTTATCAAAGTAACCTATAAAACTGAACTCGATTCTTGATATTATCGTCTTTTGATTCTTCAAAATTCTTCTGTTCGGTAAACAAGAACGTAAAAGATATAATTATGCTTGTTTATATAATATAGGGTTCATTATTTACGAGAAAAGTCATAATCATAAATAGATATGTATTGGGAAGTGTAACACTAAATATATACTATTCCTCTGAGAATTTCATTTATTGATGTAATCAAAAATGGTTGAACGCTGATCACGCTATGCATATACTCTGATAAAATCTATTGCAATTTTCTCGTAGAAAAATAGATCATGTTTAAATTAATATTTATATAAAACCAAATAGTTTTCGTTTTGAAATCTTGAATCAATGAAAGAGTAAATATTCTTCGATGTAGAACACTTACAATGTAACACCTGTTGATTTTCTTGTAATAAGCAATGCAAATGGTTGCTGATTAATTTTAACGTCATAATCAGTCACATTGACTTTCTTTTGAATAACAGGCACTTGCAATGGGACTTCGTATCGTTTACTTATCGTATCATAAATACGAATATGAAATCGTTGTTCTGTCTCATATATAAGATCAACAGTTAGATCTATAATATCGTTTGGCATGTATGCTGTTTCTGATTTATTTATTCGTATTCTTTGACCGAAATCAGTTTGTTCAATGATTTTTACAACATATGTTGGAAAATCCTTTGGATAGTAACAGTAAGGTACATTCACATCCATGAGAGTACTCGGACGTTTTTCAGTTGAATTCATTTGTTCGAATGGCATTTTCCAACAGCAATGTCGTGCTAGACACTTATCTTGTGTTGAACCACTTTCTGGATAACAATCGAAACGAGCTACATCCGATGTTTGTTCACATTGTTGACAATAGGAACTTGATATTAGATAGATTATTAATACGTTTAGAAGTACTGATAAGTGTGCCATTCGATTGAATACTACACTTATCTACAATAGGAATCCGATGTATTTTTTTTTTGGTTTCTTTTCACTTTTGAATCATATATAATACAACAGAAAAATAAAATAACAACGAGATTATTTAAATACATGAGAACACGAGAGATAAGAAGAAGAAAATACATAAGATTGAGCAGTTCAACAAGCAAAACACTACTACGGATCTATGTAACAGAAATATTTGGTTTTTCAAAATGTGCTTGTAATTCTGGAAATATTTGTAAAAGAACTTCATCGAGAATTATATAAAATAACTAAAACAAATATAGATATATTCTAGTGTCTATTGAATCTAAAGAGGTATAAGCAAACTTGTTTATTTAGTAATGGATCTTGAAAATATCGAAAAATCATTTGTAAACCATCTTGAATATTTGATTTACCAAGTATAAGTTTGATTAAATCTAAAATACAATAGAAATTTGTTTAGTTAGGGTTTTACTCTCAAGATTCTCATGTGATTTCAATAGGACTGAACTTGATAGATATTAAATGCTAACTACTAAGCATTCCTCTTCGATCAGTAATCTACTGGAGAGCATTATAATTACAACTTGAAGGTATAAACAATCTAATTGCTCTTACCAAGTTGTATGCAGATAGTCACTCTTAAGAACATTCTTGTACTAGGGAAGACATTTGAAAAACTTTCAAACGATGATACTCGAATATATATATATATACCCTGAAGTGGGTTCTAATGAATTGAAAATTGAATTATCATCATGACCTTCCATAGGAACTTGTATGCTGTAGATTTTTCACTCTAAAACTATTTAATGACGATCAGTAATTTCATGGCACGAACTTAATAATTGAACATTTCATTCAAGTCGATTGGATAAGACTAGAACGGTTTCGTTTTTACAAATCATCGTTCTTGAGATTTGGGGATCTCACTGAGTTTTCGAATACAAGCTGTGGTCACTCAGAGATCACTGCTCATGTTAAATTTTGACTTCTAACTCAACATCGTGAGTTCATCGAATAAACTATCGTTATCGTCGTATTTTCTATACTAAAATATTGAATATGTTGAAAAATCTTTTTCAAAGACAATACTGACGATTGTGTAAATAATCCATTTTATTGAAAATTGTATGCGTGCAAAGTTCAAAGTTAAAACCTGAATTTTCAAATGTATAGAAAGATAAGACATATGTTTCATGAAAAAATCTACTAAAAACCTTATATCTATGTTGGTAATAATCAGATCCTTTTGGAAAGTACTATTAGTTGATTGATAGGAATCAGAAAAATTTTTGAACCGATGATTTCCACAAAACATCACAATCTCTGGTTATCTATTTTTCCATTGACTTCCGTGAATGACATTCTTCTTTTTTTACATGATTATCATAAGAATCATCAAAATGAAACAGTAGAATGGCCATTAATGGTCATTCGATTTCTCTTCTATTCATTTGATAATGTTAGAAAAAGAAACTTACTAGGTAAAAATTCTTCGGCTGCTGCAACTACATCATCGAAATCAACTAAATCCGTAGGACTAAAATACAATCATAATAGATTGGTTCCTTCAAACGTTTATGTGTTACCCTTTTTTCTCTGCATCATTTGGAAATACCACATCTATAGAAATATAATTTAATAGAAGATTATTTGTTATTGATCATATGAAATAAAAAACGATCTCTACCTCGAAGAGCATGAATTACATCGATAATATTTTCTTCATCATTTATAATATCATCTACGGTATCATCGATGAAATTCGAAAAAAATGTATCGAATGAATCTTTTAATGGTATTCGAAGTAAATCTAATAGATAGATTAATAGAGGTGAGCCAGAGAAGACTTGCTTAGCTATAAATTACAAATATTAACTTATGACGATAATTTTTAGCATTCTCCTACCAACAACAATCATATGATCATAGGCACTATCAAGTTCCGACGAAGTAGGCTTTTCTTTTGGTACATCTTCGATAATGTCGGTTAAATTTGCATTATTTTCATAGATTGTATTTTGAAGCTAGGCAAATGAAAGTTCTCACATTGATGACATACAATCTTATCATACTTTAGTTTCGACGATATCAGGAAAAACTGGATTTGATTGTGTTGCTTTTGGTTTTGGTGGTTCAGCATAATTGATTAATGAGACAAGAAATGGATCAAGATATTGGCCTTTCTAAAGAAAAGAAAATTCCTAGAGTGTTTTTATTCTTCTATGAAATTTTAATTATCTATATTGAACCTCAACACGTAATCGTCGTGGTACAACTTTGAACATTTTTGCTAAAGACAAAAAGAAGAAAACGTCCTGTTAAAACAAAAACAAATTCAGTGAATCTTACCTATGGCAACTTCACCAGTCGGTATTGTAAAATCATCCGGTTGTGTAAGGAAATTGTATAATAACTCGCTATTACGTAATGTGGGCTTCGACATTAGATGCTAGATAATTCGAAAGAAAGAAAAAAAAACAGTTAATTTTTTTGTGTGTTCTTCCGAAGAATAAGTTGGGACACTAATTCAAAATTTGAACCGACGATGGATAGCCTTCCAAGGCTTCAAATTTCTCTTCAGCCGAATTGATGTTTATTGGATGTGTATAAATGAATCATAGAAAATTCTAGAATGATTTGCTTGGAAGGACTTTCGTTCTCAGGTTATCAAAGTTTGATAAAAAAAAAATTGGATCTTTCTCATGTTGTCTGTAAAAATCAATTTTTGAGGGCGTGATAAAAAAATGGAACCATGACTCAATGAGTTATATTCAGAAATGAAAGGGCAACAAGAATAATTATGATCGTGGCAGATGAACATGAAATTTCGACCTTCAACTCTCACATTATTCGAGAGTACAATGAAAAAGAAAATATTTTCAATTGTTTCATGAATTGCACAATGCGAGCGAGTAGTGTCCTTTGGTTTCGGAATTATCTGCGTAATCGATAGATCTCCTATTTTGCTCGTGTCAATAAATCAGACATCAATTAGTGTAAAATCAGATGAAATCGTAGAAAAAAACAGTAGTCTCAGAAATCTTACATCATTTTGCACTGTAATATTCTTGTAAGATCTTACTGTCGCATAAGATTTTCTATAATCTTAGATCAAGGCTTGAATCAGCCGTCTGAGATCACGATTTTCTGTCTGCTCTTACAAGATCAGAGAAAAAAAATTGTGTCAGATCTTATTATTTGATTGCTTGAGTTAGGCCAAAAATCAAATCTGACCTTGGCATACGACATTTAAAATCAAGTAGTTTTCGTTACCAAATCGATGGCTAAGTAAAAGATCCTTAGTGGCTATGAAATTATCTGTTAAATTTTGACAATTGATAATAATTGAATACACTCTATCCATGGAGGAAAACGATGTTTGCTTAAACTTCAAATCATTGATAATTCATATAAACGTACCCGTAGAAAATGTTCGAAGTCTTTTTTGAGTGATTCAAGATATTCTCGATTTCGAGCTGCAGCTGTTGATCGCTTTGATGGTAAACGTGCATCGGAAAAAACACCATGAAATCGTATTAATTTTTGTTCCAATAAATAAAAATCTTGATAACGTCTAAATTCAAATAATAATAATAAAGCATTATTAATTTCAATTCTAGTTTTGAAACAAAGAACAGATATTTCGTTTTACCTTGTTACTACCCAATGATTTCGTTCATCATCATTCATCAATGGATTTTCTACAAGTATTTAGGATTATCATCGTATTACTTGTTGAATAAGAAAACCAAGAACCTTACCGCAATGCATATCTAATCGTTTTACTTCAATAATAAATATAAAGGATCTTGCATTGGAATGATTATTATCTCGAACTTCGTCAACACCGCTGATATGAATACGCCATGTATTCAAATCTTTTTCATCATTAGACTAGATTGAAACAATGGAAAATGATACTTGTTAGGAAAAGAGAAACGCGATGAAAACTACATACACTATTACTACCAATACTGGTCGTATCTTCTGGATATTTTCCTTCTGGATCATCTTTTTCTTCCAATTCTATAATAAAAAAATTGATATTTTAGAAATGTTTTATCATAGATAAAAGTATCTCAGCATGTTCAGATCAATGTATTCAAATTTTTCGACGGAAAAAATGTCCATAGTTTGAATCGTCGAATTTTCGTTGTAGATATCTACTATGCTGAAGAATGCTCATAGATTGGATCAGAAAAATTATCTTGCAGTAAATTCGATTACTTGTTTTATATCTTATATGAAGTGATATCTAATTATGTAATGAATTCGAGTTCGAAAAAGATCTATCAGGTGTAAAACTTTTCTTCTTTCTACTGATATACATGAGATGAAATAGAACTAATTAGACACTACATCCGTAAAACGTTAAGCATTTATGAAAATTGAGAAACACCATAAGATTACTTATAAATATCTGTTGATAAATGACTATTTGAAAAAAAAATGTCATTGCAAACAGTAGAAGTGAAATTTGTCACCGTACTTTTAGATGATTATTAAAAATGACAATGACATAAGGATTTTTCGAAGAGTTTCGTTGATCAAAAATCAGAGGCTCTTTAAACTGTTGAATATATATATATTATCTCATAGAATTCTATGACTCCTATTGAAAGTAAAAACAAAACAGATAAAAGCTCCTTATCGTAAACCTTGGACACATTCTAGCTGCATAGCGAAAACTTAAGTAAATAAAATCTTCTCAAGGATACGATAAGAGTAAATCTTTTCTATAATTGTAAACATCGATATATTCCAAGGCGTCTTTATTTCTTTCATTAGAAATCTAAAAAAATGAAACGTTGAATTCATATTCTCTTCTGACACTGATTGATAATCAAGTCGTTATAACTTCCAAGCAGCTTCTTTAACTAGTCCAGTGTATTTTTCTAATCATCATTTTCAAGACGTTAGTAAAAGTTAATATCACACATAGTTATCTATAGAATATATGAAATAGATATTTTAATCCACTTACAACTCTCATAGTATGGTTGATGATGATCGATAGAAAAAAAAACAATGAATAGAATTTTTTATATAACGCATGAAAGAAATTTTATATCTATTAATTTAAACGGGATAAAAATTCAAACTTTACAAATGCTGCTATCTGCATTAATTAGAACTAGTTAATTGTCATCATTTACATATTTCGTTCTCGTACCTTTGTATGATGTTGTTGTGTAATGTGTCGATTGATTACGTTTTTGTGTATTTCCATTGATATTTCTAAACAGCATCAAAAATTATGAATTGATTGTGAAAACATAATTTACGTTACAAAATAATATAAAAAAGAAACATGTTCACATATATACACATACACATACACACACACACATAGGCATATCGTCAAACCTGATTCCTTCAATATGAAAGAAATCTGATGTTGTTTCATCCATACTAATGTAATTGTCAAAAGTTAGTATTTTTAAAAACAAGAGATAAGATATTCGAAAGTAATTTAAAACAACTAACTTTTGTTCGATGATTTTATAATCAGGTGAATCCATTCGTCTTCCACACATGTAAAGAAAATGTTCATCACTTGTTAAAAAACATTGTTGATATCTTTCTTCGACTAATTCATATATTTTACAATGAAAATGAGATAATAAATTAAATGTATGTTGTACATCGAATGTTTTGTTTAAATTATCTGACTTATTCTCTTCATTTTCTTCGCTAATACTTGTTTCTAAATGATTATATATAAGATCTTTGATGTCATGAACTAATGTATCATCAGGATCGTGCGGATTAGTTATATTTACAAAACCATCAGAATTGTTTTCATCAAGATATCGCTCGTCGATATGTTTTAAACGTCGATAAATTTTTCTTCGTACTAACATATTGGATGCTGATGGAATATCATTTAAAATATCCGATACTGTAATATATATACTTAATAGACCGATTGAACCATACCGATCAAGTACACGACTAAATTGACTCAGTAGTTCTTTTTCATACATAACATCGGTTAATTCTAAACATAGTTTATTCTTATGTATGGGTCCATTCATAGTACAGAAATGTGTTAGTAATTCGACTGATGAATCTGATGGATTGGCAATTATAGTTCCGCTTGAATTTCGACGACGTTGAATAGCCGTTATAAAATAAAGATGAAATAAACGATTCAATGTATCCGGTTCGCATATAGCATCAATACCATCGATGAGAATTTGACAAGCAATTAATTCACTTAGAAAATGTCGTGATGCTTTACATTCATAAATGAATTTTGGCGTTATTATTGGCATTAAATCAAGCGTCAGACGTTTTAAATATTTCATTTCCGATTGACGATTATGCATAGCAATGTGAAGATCATTTTGATAGATTTTTTTAAGAGTCTCAGTTGATGATTGAGATTCATTAGGAGGATCAACTTTAACCACTTGAATGTAACGATCAAATGTTTGAAAAATTAATGGAAGAAACCGTTCAAGAACGAATTTATTGATATCAACCTTTAATAATGAAAAGAAAACATAATTTTGTTTTTCAATAGAATCAATGTTAAGCGATAGATATGATGGACTATTCAAGTAGTACATTAAACGACACAACCTAATTATATGACAACACTCACAGATAGTCTTGTTTCTTGTATTCGTTTAATTTTATGATTCATTCGTAATTTCGTTTCTCTATGTTTCAAGAAGAAATAGTTGCAAAGCTTTGATTAAGAACATTTGAACAAATCACAAGAATATGAAGTTGAATATTGGTTTGCTTCATTTTACATCAAATTCTATTCGATTGTTTTTCGTTTCTCTCAGACTAATCAGTTTCATCGTTTTAATAGTGTAGAAATCGAGAAATCTATTTAGAAAATGATCTAGAGTACGAAAATATACTTGTACAGATAATAATGAGAAATAAACGATCATCGCTTCAACCATATCATCTGTTTTGATCATTTCAAACAATATAATAATTAACAAACTGAATTAAACAATCCATAGTACATTCAATACTTTTGTTAAGACTTCGTACGAAGTCGATTATTTCTTCTGAATGGGTAATCATTTGAAAAGTTTATCAAGATTTAAAAAAAAAACTACGCATGCAAAATAAATACGAATGTCTCAAACTTCTATTTCTCATACCTAGTTGCATTTATTAAGCGATGTTTAGGATTAGGCAAAATAAATGAATTTGTTTCAAGTGTGATATTCGAACTTGTCAATCTTTATTCTTCAATTGTCCAGACAACCTAATCATAGAAATTCTGTTGTTACAAGACTCGTATGACTAAATAGAACTAATTTTTTTCCTTCACAACTATTTGATGGAGTTCTTCTTGTAACAATCTGATTACATTCATGACGAGATCTTTTATGTCTTCTGTCAAAAGTTTACAATTTCTAATAGAAGAATTCTAATTCATTTGAAAATATCAACACTTTGACATACATGGCATGTTTTCGAACGTATTTAGAATAATTCATCTTATCAAATGTTCAAAGAATTGAAAAGATGTGTGTGAAACTAAGCTTTTCGATCTGACAATCTCTAGTTGTCCTACTGTCTGTGTCAATTCAGAGAATACGATTATAATATTGATTGATATCTTATCTAATATAATGCTTCACTATTAATTATGTCTTTATTTCGAAAAATTCGACTTCCCTAAGTTGCTTTCCAATAGACACGATTTTTCTCTTAATAGATTTTGTATGTTTCTTATGAAAATGAACGATATCAAGTTTCTTTTTAATCTGTTTATGGTTAAGGTTTCTTTTTGTTGTTTTTATGTAATCTCGAATGTCTTTACCATTGAATGTTTTATGAAGTATCTGAAACTCGATGAAAAATTAAAATCTAACGATATGAATCTGAATCCTTATCGATTTTCAACGGATTCTTCTTCATTAAATAAATAACTTTCTAAAAATAGTTCTTTGTCACTTGTGAAAAAAAAAATAATTCATTATTCCTATATGAAATAAAAAGTAAGCCTTACATTTTGTATTCGACGAATAACTGTTGCCAAAAAATGTCGAAAGACATATTTTGCTTCATAAACAACAGTATCATCATGAGTAATTTGCCTAAAATGTAATTATTATTTTTATGTAATTCTCGATCTAATTCTTATATATATATATAAGAATTACTTACGATAACCATGGATAAACGTGATCTCTAAGACATAAACAACAAAACTAAATGAGAGTACATAAAAATAAAAATTGAAATAGTTGAAGAATATTTCTCTTTAATAAGAAAAGTTTACTTCATCAAGTGCTGTATCGATACGCTTTGATAACATTAAATGAATCCATGGATTCTTATGAATATACTGACTATTAGCACTATGTATTAAAGTAAGAAAATTAGTCTTTTTAAAAAGTGAAGCAAGAAAATGTAAATTACCTCTGTTTTCGTATCAGTTCTTTCTCTAAGTCCTATAGGAAAAGAGAACGATTTAGAAATATAGACGATAATGTAACAAGTAATACTTTTGATGGCTCAAAAAAAATAAATAAATTTGGCCAATATTTTATAGGCTTATTTGGATTGTTTAACGACAATCTAAATAAGAGAAATATATCAATCTATCAAAATATCTGAATAATATTTATACATACACATAATAATCAGTTAATTTATAACTTAGTACTATTAGTAGAATAAATAGAATAAGTTGTACTTTTCTGAATAAAAGAAAATGAAGAAAATTTTCATTCGATGTAAATGATGAACATACCCAAAAACAATTAGAATTATCAGTAGAAAAATAGCTAAGCAAATACCAAGAAGAGTACGTTGACCAATATCAGTCAACAGTATATTGTCTTTACTCATCTAGAATTTATAGTCGATTGAATGTGTATGCCTTTAGTTCGATGGCAATTGAATTTAATTGCAAAAAAAATTCTAACGCCAGAAATTTTGTTTTTCGTATGTCTTGATAAATAATGTATAAGGCACAAACAATAACCATCATTGATAGAATGGTCTCAATTTCACTTGCATATTGACCTTCAATGATATATTATTTTACAATTTTTTTTGACGGTATAACATAACAGAAATGTCATGTCTACTGTTTTTAGTTGGCAACCATGTTGACTGAGTATAACAGTGATTTCCTTTTCTCTCTTTAACATTCTTCTACAAAAAAGAAAAAGAAAACAAGAAATAAGACATAAAAAGTAAGTTATTATATTTTAATTTACTCAGTTATTTGGCGTATTTTAATCAAGGAAAGGAAAAAAATCGATTTATTTAACTCCATAGTCGAACAGAAGAGAAAAAGAAGACGATATATATTTATTTTGTTGTCGATAGGAGAGTAAACCGATGAAAACATTATATTGATTAAAAAAGAGAAATAGCGAGTTTAAAACAAACTAAAGTCGCAAATACAAAGGTATGCTACATTTTTTTAAATTCTTATTCTGTAAACTTATAAGAAAACAGATTTTGATCGGAGAAAGAAAAATAATTATTGATTTATAATGTAATGAAATCGAATGAAAAATCAAAGATAACTTTCAGGATTACAAAAGAAAATATGTTCCTTCGAGTCAAATTCATATTGCTTTTATTTTCATAGATATGTTTTATTTTTATGATTGTGTTTTGGTGGATCTTGCATGTTGAAATTAATCTGTTGTTCAGATAACGCTTCAACAGGAATAGTCGATGCCCGTTTTTGTAAAAAATTATTAAATGCTGTTGAAGTGCCACTATCTTGATTAGATGGTTCATCTTCATCATCATCATTATCATCCTATTCGAATAAACATAAAATCGGTATAGAATGTTTTATTTATTTTTTTTTATCATCATACATCGCCTTGAATTTTGAGCCATTGTTCAACTTCTCGTACATCACGTTCTGGATCCTAAACGATTGAAAATATTAGACGTAATTTTGATTTTCATGAATTCCAACCGATCGAGAGGATATTTCTATCGGATTATCATTGATTTTGAAGCATCAAAAGAACTAAAGATCTTCTTTTAAAGATGACCATAGACAGTACATATATCGATGCGAACGATTAGCAATTTAAATGCAAGCATAAGTGTAGAAGAACAAATTTCTTTTACAAAACGTAGAAAATAGACTAATTAGTGATTCAGTGATCATATGTTAGATTCTCAATTAAATGAAGTGTTCCATTGAATGATTTCAGTTAGAGAATAGAGTTCTGCGTTTATGTAAAAAAATATACTGGAAAAATCTTCTTTCGAACTCGAAGGCAGCAATGTAACTATTATAGTCTAGATAAGTAGTTATCGTCTGATTCGAACTTTATTCTAAAATTCGATTATGCATAGTTATAATTATGCTCGTGCATGTTGATTGAGTTTAAATGATTTGAAATGAAAAAAAGTGTTTCGCATTCGAATATCAGACAGTGAATACTGTCCATTTTCTTCTTTGTTTCATAATAAGCATTAGTGAAAGTAGTTTACTATGAAAGTATCAGGTACGTTGATTTTTCTTCTATCTTGAATTGATAACATCACAGTTGCTCATATAAACTATAGTACTAAAAGACCTTAAAGGCAAACATTTATCGTGTTGGATAAGAACAACAATCGTATCTGAAAATATTCTAATAGACACTCTTGTTATCGTTTGAGATTTACATCGCATTCAATGAGTAACATAGTCAACATATGTCTCAGGCAATCATAGCGATTATGTTTTAGATCTAAAATCATGATTGGCTGTTATTTTCTTGTAATATGAATTGTTGATCATAAATGCATCCTTTCGATTAGCCGAATTTCAATGTTGAAAAAGAATGAAATAGAAATTGATCGTAAATTCAAGAATGTCTAATTCTCAATTCTTTCAGTTATCACATACTTCGAATCTATAGTGTCTTATATAATTTTGCAAAGAACCAATCAGAATATAGAAAAACAACATATCGATGACTGATGAGATATGAAACGAAAAGATTCTATGAAAGGTTTTGTGTGTTGTTAATTACAGATTACTATTAGAAAAAGGTCTCTTACGTTGTTGTTGGAAGCAGCCTTATTTGTAGCTGAAGGTCTAAAATTTCAAAAACAATATTGTATTTAAGATATAAATAAGAGAATAGTAAAGTTCAATTCACGAAAAACATTTCAATTAGATCAAAATAGATTAGGAAAGAAAATTAAAAATCACATACGTGGATTGTTGTGGAGTCTTTCGTGGTACAACACTCGAAGTTTCTCGATTGATATCTAAATTTGAAACAGAATGATCTCATAGATGTTAAACGAGAAACTATTTCAGAAAAATAGAATACAAACTCATATTGTGGAAGTTATCTATTGGTTCATTATCGAATGTGATTAATTCGGGTACAATATCGGCATGACGTGGCGATGATAATATCTGAATGAAAATTTTCATTTTAGAACATTTCGAAATAGAATAATAAACTTAGAATTACGTACATTATTTGTTGATGGTTGAAAATCAGAATTCGTAGATCGGTTCGATGATGCTGCCGTTCGATTCGATGCCATACCAAAACGTCTATTACGTTCTTGCATATAATTTTCGAATGTTTTAAATGCATTATTGAATTCATCGTTGTATCGTAAAAGATCAACTACATTTGGTTGTTATTGTTGTTTTTATTCAAATTTAAACACAAGATAATTATTTCAATGAAACCTTCATTTACTCACCTGTTACATCATCAATAGATACTTGAGCAAGTAAATCAATAATACGAGCTTGCATTTGTTTACATGTGTTATGCAATTCCTATGAAAATCGGTATTTACAATTAATCTGATAAAACTTTCACATACAAAAAAAGAACAAGCAAACATTCTATTATCTACAATCGTTTGATTAGGTCTAATGATAGTTACATTCAAATTTTGGACAATGTATGAACTTCATGTTTTAACGTTGAATAGGACCAAATGGAATTAAGAAGACGCCTGAAAGAATATGGAATCTATTCATTCTGTACTTAAAATTTGATGACAATACTTTAGTGGACTATGAAGACGGTAATCAAATAGAGGATTTTTTTTACATGAAATGTATGAACGAAACCAGATTTTCTATCATCAAATCACTATATTGATACAGTCTACTGAATTATTGTTTTTTGACTATACTACGTTGATCTATCAGCATGAAAGATACTTTCAGATTTTCTTTCTCTAACTAGAAGAATTTTTACTTCATTGGAAGCCTATGATTTGGTGTACATCGACCACTCGAATGTTAGGCACTATGCCATAATTCAAAATGATTATAATTTGTCGACAAGTTCTGATTACAAAAGTTAACGAGCATTTCTCATACTCCTATTTAAAATCAGCATAATCGACTATCAGTAAATCAGTACGCTTTATAGAAAGTGACATGACAGTTGAACAATCAATTCACATAAGTTCTACTCAAAATTAAAATATAGTCATCATGTCGTGTGTAATTTATTTGTAGCGTTTCGATGATTTGACAAATAGAAGTATGCTAAATGAGTTTTACGAGACTTACAAATATTTATCTATTTTGATACAGTATTTTCAAAAAAAGAAAACGAACAAACGTTCACATTGAATCTATCAAATTTTTTCCGCAACAAATCAAATGAAAATGACCTTATTGATCACTATAGGACGTGCATCGATATAGAAAAAAAACAAACTAAGAAATTTCTAGTGTCCCATCGAACAGTTCGAATTGCACTAAACATCTGTTTTATATATTTATCATTCAGATAAACAATTGTTTTCAATGAAACAATTTTTGTTTCTACGTGTTCGTTATAGTTACAAATCCAAGGAACGTTTTTACCTTGATTCATATACAACACCAGCACAAACCTAGACTAGATGAGTGCGTTGATTTGAGTCAACATTGAACAGAATCAACAGACGACATACATGTGTGTGTGTGTGTGAAGTGTACTACTGATTTAGATCTCGTAGGTTAAAATGTTGACTTTGCATTCCAACATATTCTGTAGCTTAAACGACGTGTTTACACAAGTCTATACAAACGTCATCGTTTTTTACCGTTTCCGGAGGCCATCAAAACAAAGTATGAATCATAATCTACTCTCATACTGCTGATGTTTTGAATCTATAATCCTTAGTCATGAGCAAAGATAAAGAATTCAAGTGTGATTTACGACGAGCTGTTGAAAAGACTTTTTTTTTCGTTCACCGAATTTTAATCTTAAAAAATTCTCATACACTATTTCTTTAATAATCGTTACTTTGCTTTTCTCAGCCGTTTGAAACACACTCTCTTTTCCTAGTATGATTGATCTTATGGATCGTATTGAAATATATTTTCAAGAAGAACAAACATTTCTTTACCATCAATAGCTCGAAATCTTGTGGATTTTCTTCACCTGGTCGTAGTGTTACAAGCATTTCACCAAATACTTGAACATTTGTTTGTACAACATCTAATTCACTGCGTAGCTTAGCTAGTTGTTCAGCAGATGTTGCCTGTGTCGACATTTGATTACTAACAACAGGCTGTGGAAAACTTTCTGCTAAGGATCGATTCTAGAAATGATAATAACAACATCAATCAAAGTCATTTTTGAATAAAATAAAAATTCTCACTTGTCCACTAGTTGGCTCATAATAACCTTGTGGAGGCTAGGCAAAGGAGTTAATAAACATAACGATATAGAATATATAAAGAAAGTCTATATTACCATAGAACGCGTATTTTGCAAAGGTCGTTCAACAGTTCTCTAAAAGTTCAAAAGCAATGAAAGAGAAAACAGAATAGTTGATTTACTGTTGGCTTGATTGATGTTTTAATGATATTTTCTGGTTCTGCCGGTGGAAATTCTAAACCATGATTTTTACATTCTTGATAAAAATGTTCAACAGTTTTTAAATCAGGATCATGACGAAAAGCTAATGCCCAAGTCTAAAATAAATTCATTCTTTTTATGTACTATAAATGGCATTAAGATGTATTTTTATGTTGCAATCTTACTTGAATCAGGCTAAGTACTCGTTCTTGCATTAGTATGGGTGGATTATTTTTCGGTCCGATAACACTTTTAAGTTCTTTGAGAAAATCTTTATGCGCAATTTGTAAATGAAAAATTTTTCCGCAATTCTTCGTTAATGCTTCTAATAACTAGAATGATATCGTAAAATTACATAGTCGTTTTTTTATTTTCATAAACTTTTAAAAATCTATACACTAAGAGTAAATCCAATCGTACGCCATCCCTGTTGTACTGGATTGATTTGTAAACGTTTTCGAATGATTTTCATTGCTTCTTTTGCACTAACATCAAATGATACAAAAACACAGCGAATTACATTTACATAGCCATAGACGGCAAATAAAAAGAACTACCTTTCTTCGTGTGTTCCAACATGATCACAAATTTTCATTATCAAACTCCAATCTTCACTTGTTTGATTACCATCAGTAGCACGTTCTATAGCTTGTTGAAGTCCAGATGGTTGTGCATTAGTTCGGAACTTATTCGCCATGTTTAACCGATTTAAACTGAATAAAACAGCTATTTGATCTATTCAATCAAACGTATTCACAAAGCAAATAATTCAAACGCCCTAACAATATATCCCGCAAGTGGAGTGGGTGCAATAATAAGAACACGACGAAAAGAAAAGGAATAAGAAAAGAAAAGGTAGCTAAGGGACGTCCTTGTTATAAAATCGACATCAATACAGGAAATCAATATATCGGATATACGAATTAAAAGAGGCGAAAAACGATCATAAATAGTGAAACAAAAAATGACAGAAGCGAAAAAGAAACATATGACACAACCGAAGAAGAAGAAAAACTGGACTAGAAATTAAAAGGAAAGAACAACTGGTGACTTGAATTCGATTGGTTAATCTGTTTACACCAATTAGATGTATAAATGAAAGACGCTAGTTTTCGTGACACGCTAACCATGATAACTGATTCGAATAGAGTAGTTTTATACAGAATTTTATTTCAATTCAATTCTAAATCGTTTTACTTTCTTACTTCGATCATGATTATCGCAGTGGAAGTAAAACATCTTCCATAAGTTTGGAAATTCTTATTTCAAGGAATAGTGTTCCTTTTTACAAAGTCGTGCGGAACAATCTATATTTAACTTTTAATTTTGATGTAAGTGTATCTTGTGTGAATATGGACGTAAATATTTTCTTTTAGTGGATGTGCAAGAAAAAGCGTTTTATTTTTTTCTATTGCACTTCTGCACTTCACAGATTGTTTAGAGACGAGTAACAAAAAATAATTGCCGTTCTTGAGCTTGCTCGTTGTAGATTCTTGCTTGATCTAAAGAAAGAAAAACTTGATGGAATGTCATAATGTAAACATACGAATAGACATTTGTTCGTTTTTTTTTCTGTGTTGTTCGACGACAGTCAATTCTTTATTAGATTTCAATAAACGAACAAAAGACATTCTGTGTCAATCATGCTCAAGCTTCAAGTCAATATTAGATAAAAAATGAAAAAAAAATCCATAATACCGATGTCTCCAATGCTTTTTTTATATGTTAGTAAGTCAAATTTGAGCTGATATTAGAGTTACATAAAACAAGGACTTCGGGTTAGATCAAACATAATCGATTCAATATATTAGACGACGAATTCATTTGGGTATAAGGTCATGATCTGTCTTCTATTTAGACAAAAATTCCTATGAAGTACATACAAAGCAATCGAGGCATTGTCTTTTAAGAACGAAGCGTACAGGTGAGAATATCGATTGGTGAAAATTTAATTGATAATGAATTTATTGGTCAAGAGATTAATTTTTATCTTCGTTGTCATCTTTGCTTGTTTTCATTTCGAAAGGCTGACTCTACTTGGATTTACATCATTCTTTGATAAGATTACAACTGAAGCGATGAGTATGATCTTATATTTATGACACTCTCTGTATCAGTACACATAAAAATGGTCATATATTATTAAGCGTTGTTTTTTTGCATGTGAAAAAACTTTCCGTTAGACGCCGTTGAGTTAGAAACATTTTTTCGAAATCAATTTTTTGATGATCTGAAGACTTCTTAATAACAGGTTTCATAAAAATTGACCTTGAACTATGGAAAAAGCCATGCATCTAATCATTTTGAAAGTTTCTATTCCTAGAAGAGAATTCACGACAAAAACAAATTCACAAATAACCCAATAAATGTTGAGACTTTTATTTTCTCAAGAGCAACTTATTCGTAAAACATTACCCATTGATGATTGGAAAATATCTTTGTGTCGTCAATAGAAAACGGCAATGAGTTAAATTTATTTTCGCGTACTTCATGCAGAAAAAAGAACATCATCTGGAATTAAGACTAGCAAAGCAAATCAAACAATAGTGTTGTTAGAAACAACAACCGGAAATGAAAATACAAAGGAAATCTAATGACAGAATCTTTTAAATTTCTAATTCAATGATAATCTTCAAAGTTTTACACACTGCATTAAATTCTGCCGCATGAATAAGAAACAACTCGTGGTTTATGGCCTATTACTCAGGAGGATATTGAGAGCTTTGTCAATAGAGTTTTTAATCAACATTTTTTGTAAGCAATTATGTGCCATCCGTCTTTATCAGATATTAACCTGTCTGAGTACAAATTTCTTCACCATAGATAGTTGACGTAGCAGATCTATTTACAAGGGAATCATATGAAGGAAACATTGGATTCGAAAAATACGACCTGTAGTTATGCTAGATTTTTTTCACAACTCTCGATAAGATACACTGAATTCCATTTAATTATCAGTCAAACAGAACTTTTAGTAAAATCTCACAATGATCAAATTACATGGAAAACTTAATAACTATCATCAAGTTTGGTACAAATTCTAAATCGAATTAAATCTTTCAAAATATCCTATATCTAATCAATATAAGAATAGAAAATACATGTAAGAAACGAAAAGCAAATAGTAAATTCTACATCTTTTGGTAACAAGAAATCTTGTAATCAGTGCTTCTTTATTTCAATCGACAACTAGTTATAAAATTAAACTTATCGATTGCAAACTAAACTCTTTTTCCTAATAAGTAATACAAACTTACATGGATTGAATAGCAACAAGAATATAAATATTCTGTCAACATCACGGTTGTATGATTGAACATGCTCAATTAACTGAAACGTTTATGAAACTCGATTTAAAATGCAACAGATACTATGTTTCATTTGAAAATTTTTCATAAATAAATCTTATCTATCTTACCGTAATGTGTTCAAATAAATAGGAGTTCAACAAATCTTGAATAGATTTGAAATTTGCCACAATATCATTCAAGTTTGGATATGGTTTGTGCCTAGTTTTTAGATGTGGATTTTATTTAGAGTCTGATCTCAGGATTGTTGCTATCACTTAGTTTAGCTTAGATTTGACATTCGGTTTCGGTCTAATCTAACATGACTCCAACATGGTATTCAATCAAATATTTTTGTATCCAATCCCAAGGTTTTGCGTTTTATTTGCACAGGAAAAATAGAAGTAGAAAATCACAATCGAATGTTGAATACTATTACGTAGAACGGAACGTGCCAAACTCGTTGAGATAGAATGAATCATATTTTTTAGTTATCAATTACCGTAATATAAGTATGGGTATGAAACTAAATTTCATCTTCGTTCTACTATATCTCAAACATTTATGTCAATCTCTCTCCTTTGATATTGATCGGATTGAATCAACTACTGGAAAAAAAATGTTTTGTAGATATATTAATTAGAACATCGGTTTGAATAAAATGAACCTAGGATAATTTATTTTTATACTCTTCAATAAAGATCCATAAGAGCTTGCTTTTCTTTGATGACATGAGAATTAAATCAATTATTTATCTCAATCGAATTGAAAATTTTCTTTCTGTACAATATGATTAGATAACAGCAAGTAAGTCTGTGTCGATATAATAATCGAATCTTGGATTTCCCTAGAAATCATGCTTAATCCGTTACTTTTTAACTCCATGTTACTCAGGCCAATATCTGTTTTTTTTTCGTCGTCAAAGAAGTTCATTCAAGTTAGTATTAAAAAAACATTCATGCAAAAAACGTATTGCGTTTATGTACATCTTTTTTTGTCAAGTAATTATAATCAGCAAATCAACAAATACATCACATCCGTAGTCCTGCAGATTAACATCAACATAATCTAACTAATCATTCAGTGTCAACAGGAAAGAAAATGTCTTTTCTTCTAGTCACTATACCATCTTATTTAAAGGTAATTTTTACCTTGGTCAATACCTTGAAGAATGCTCGATCAGTATCTCAATTCGATAGGTTATGATTTCATATAATTAGATAAGTTTTATCGATGGATGTAAATTTCAATCAACAACAAGTCGTGTCATTGAATCAAAAGCAAATAATGCCAATTACTTAGTTGATTTCTATCATTCAAAACCAAGTGCATATTATATCGACTACCTTTTCCTCAGATAAACCACAAGCAAATACAACTTAGCGCATGGGCAAGGAAGATGAGTTCAAAAAAAATTTTGTTTCATTGAACAAAACAAGCAGCAACGTATAACTAAACTTATCGATACTATTCATAAGTATGATTCTCAATAGATTCATCATATTAATTCGACCTATTACTATCAGAGCAACTTAGATGAGGTAACGAATAGTTAATAATACTAAAACGTTTTTTTAAAAGCTGTACGTGTATGCTCGTTAATTGAGGAAGAAACAGAAAAAACAAATCGAAAAACAAAATTCAATTTAAATCAAAAAAAAGAAGACATTCTTTTTTTTTTGAAGAGTTTATTTCTTTAAGAATTCTACATGATTGAACATCCTGCTGAATTGAATGGATTGACGGCACCTCTGAAATCAGAAGAAAAATTCAATTTAGATTATATTTTTAAAAAGAATTCTTCTCAAATGCGCAACAAGCTAGAGCATAGCAATACATTCATCTTATCAAATGTTCTCAATGGCAAAAGCAAAATTTGGCAAGAATGATTAATCGGTTTAGCACGAAATATAATACCTCAATTAGGTATTCATGGTCTAAGAGGAGTATAGGGACCAGTCGGTAGATTTGAACCAACCGATCCGTTTAGTGAACCACCATAGGCAGGTTGTGAATAGTTGAGACCTGTCGATGATGGTCGAGCATATGATGTTGATCGTATGGGTGAAGCCGCAGCTTCACCTGATCTAGGACCTGCAGAGAAAATATTTCCCGATGTATATGGAATAGTTTGACTTTTGGTTCCTGGAGTAAGCAGAGGTGGTGATGGTATTCGACTATAAACTTTTTGTTGTAAAGTCTTTTCTAGCTGATCCCGTTTTTGTTGCATTTCTTGTCGAATATCATTGAAATTTCGAATATTTGTTGGATAACCACCTGCTCGTGGAAGTACACCAGATCTTAATGCTGGCATTTTCGATGGCTGAAATGGAATGAGTATGCCGCCTGGCGTCAGTGGAACTATCGGCAACGATGCCGATTGTCTCATACCATCGGACAAGACTAAGCTATAAACATTAGAATTTCTTTTTTTCTTGTTCCTCATAATATATCTCTTCAGGAATGATGAATTAAATACTTATTTAATTTCACGAATATCATACAGGCGTAAATTGAAATGAAACGGTAAACTTACTTCGGATTAGACGCGATTTGTGGGGCACCTGCTGATTGTACTAATTGAAGACCACCACCAGTAGCACCTGATGCCGATGAAGGGATAGGTACACCACTGCGGCCAGCAACAGTCTTAAGTAATGAACATAAATATTTAGATAAGATACTATGATTCGATGTCTTACTCGTATGAGTGCATGACGAAACATGTTTGGTCCTTGTGTTCCTTGTGCTCCCTGTGTTCCTTGTACCGTTGGTATAATACGTGATGGTGCGTACGATGGTTGACTTAATCCAACGAGAGATGGGTTCGCAATAGCCATGCCTTGATTTTGAATTGGTAGAACAACTGGATCGTATGGGCGTTGATAAAGAAGTTGTGGATTGGCTAGAAAAATATATGAATTCATATTTGAATTATTCTTATAAAGATGTTGACCCATTTTAGCATACAAATAGATGAACTAGCAAAAGCACAATAAAATAATTTATTAGTATGATGTGAACAAAACTGAAATGTTTTGCAATAACTTTCTAATAGAAAGAACTACGATTTTCAATAGTCACGAGAAAAGATTAAGAATGATCAAAGTAGAAAGAGAAATTGATTCGTTAGTGATCGATTAATCTGGAAACTTGTCAATCAAAATTTTTGGCAATGAAATTTTGATTTTGATTTCTAAAAGTTAGATAGTTAGACAACAAGTTAGTTCATGTTGACACTTGTAAGACTTTTCCTCAGATACCAACTTTCAGTGAATTCACTTCTGATCATCCGAAACATTATCTAGGTCGTCTTCGAACAACATACTGACTAGAAAACGTGTAGTGAAGAAGTTACTATTTTGAAAATTGTAAGACGGTAATAAAGTATCATAGTTAATCTTAAGAGCAACTCTCAACATTTTGTGCATCACAATAAATTATCTGTATCTAGCTACTTTGCCTGATTGTCCATTATAGAAATTGAAAGTTTTATAGTTCTAGAATTACAGTAGATAGTTCTCTGGCTCACACGTAGAATCAAAGAGAAATACCGTTTTCAAAACTTTTTTTTATTGTCTATATGAGAATATCTTTTTCGAAACGATCTATTCGAGATATGTCAATTATCTAAGTAAAAATGTGTTCAGTTTATTTACCGGTCATAGTTTGAGTTGGTACTAAAAATAAGTTACATCGGTTTCATTATTTTCTATTCAAGAGCAATAGGATATTGAGATAAAGAAATTTACTTTGAATCGTTTGTAAAACAGGTGAACTTTGAATAACCTGTTGAGTAGCCGGAGTCAATTGTAAAAATTGTCCAGATTGTGGCTGTGAGCTGTGAATGATTTGTAATGGTTGTAATTGTGGCTGTTGAATAACTTGTACTTGTTGTGGTTGTTGAATCATTTGTAATTGTTGTGGCTGTTGAATCATTTGTAATGGTTGTGATTGAGGTTGAGGCTGTTGAATAATCACATTTGTCGCACGTTGAAATTGTGATGATGGTACACTGATAATAGATTGTGAATTTGTATTTGTTGCCAACTGATTAAAAACAGGTATTTGATTAATGATGGTTGGTTGAATGGCTGTTTGTAAATTATCAAGACAAACAAATTGTTGTTGCTGCTGCTGCTGCTGCTGTACTGGTGTTACACACTGCTGAATAAAATTGGGAGTATTTGATCCGCAAAGGTAATCTTGTTGATTCGAATCAGTACAATAGACTACTTGTGGTGTTTGTTGTTGATGTTGATGTTGTTGTGAAATACAAAACGATGGTTCACTTGATTGAATAATCTAAAGAACATTAACTTTCATATTTAATATCAAAATAATAAACAAGCAAAACAAAGCATCAGTATGAAGAGGCAATAGATTTTATTTGTTGCAGCGAACGTTTTTATCCTACGTATGAAACTGAAACATGATTGTGGGTTGACGATGGACGACAAAAAACATCTTCGACATAGATTCGCTCTATTTCTTGTATACAACAACCATTTGTAATACTTGGATTCCGATTTATTAATACACGAGATTGATTACAAATACATGGGGCATAATTGCCAACTTGAGTTTCACTTACGGATGCTACTCGATGAGAAATCATTTTGTTTTTAACAGATTTTAAAGGAATATTTTGCCGTCTAATCTTCTATATAATAATGAATTAATTAGATTCAGAAAACAGTTTCATAAGAAAGTTGGAAAAAATTGAAATGAAAATTAACTATTAGCTTACGGCATCTTGTTCTTGGTTGAAAAATAATTGTTGAGGAATCCCATCGGTTACTATTGATTGCGGTTGCTGTTGAAAATTAGAATCACGATAGACAAAAAAAGGTGCTTGTTGATCATCGACTAAAGTTGTTTCATTGTGTGTTTCATAAGGAACAGTAGCTAAACTGTTAGTATCAACAGTGTAACCTTCACCATTCGGAACTTCACGATAGACAATCATAGGCTGTTGTTGTTGCTGTTGTTGTAGTTGTAGTTGTTGTGGTTGTTGCTGTTGTTGATCTTGTTCTATGAATTGTGAACTGGATAGCAAAGCTTTTGATGGTGAAAGAAACATTTGATTTTGTCGATTTCTAATGGATTCGGCACTTTTAGCACGATGTTTTCGACTATTATTATTATTGTGATGATGATGATGATGATGATGATGTCGTTTATCACCATGATGATGATGGTGACGTTTATGTTTATGGTTTCGTTTTGATGATGATGATGCACCTTCGAATGGTGATGGATTCTTTGAAGGTTTTTCAAAAGGCCATATTTTTGTTTGAGCATTGGACGCTGATGACATAATAGTTGGTGCCTATGAGAAAAGAGATTTCTTCTGAATCAATGAAAAATAAAATACATAAAAACACAGCCAAGATGCTTACAGCAAAGAAAGATGAATCTTGTCTTGATATGAAATTTGGTTGTACAACACGCGTATCAAGTTTGGACTGTTAAAGAAGCACAAGCGTGTATGTCCATGCAAATATACAACGTGTGAGAAAAATTTACTTACTATAGGCACTGGTGGTGCATCCACATTGATGTACATATGTGGTATAGCTTCAACACGTTCGAAATGGTTAACTAAAGAAAAAAGTTAAATGACAACACAATCGAAAAGTTGTATCCATGGAACAAGATACTTACACTGATCTTGTTCATTGCCACCGACTGTTGTTAGTTTCATCTTTGCTGCATCTGAATTCATTAACGGTTGATTCGATGCCCATGAAGAATAGTTTCGTGACATAATGATTTCTATCAATTAAAACTAACGATTCATTCATACAAAATTCACTGTAAAAGATGTCACGTTTCAATTTCTCTAAAAAAGAAAAGAATATGATGTATATGTGATGAAGGCTGTGCATGCATACAGATACGATAGTAATGTGGAAAAAATCAGGGCAATACTGTGAACAACAAACCGTATTTGTACATAGAGAAAAAAAGTGATCAAGGCTGATGATAAGAGTAAATAAAACCATTTTTGTTACATATTTTATTTGTCGAAAGGAAATATTACCTTGCTACATGGACACCAATTGATAGATTATTTAATGAATGACATTGAAAAAACGTGTACATAATAATTTCATGAATATTGGTTCAAAATAAAAATTTAATAAAAGAATTTTTTCATTGATAACTTACAAGAACAAGTCAAGCAGTAAATCATAGTTATTAAGACGGAATGAAAATTCAACTGAGATACTGCAACACTTTTCTGCATTCTGTTTCAATATCAAATCTACTCCTGATATTACTCCTGTGCAGGACCAACGAAAATAAATCGATATTCAAATTTCATCTTCAATACATTTGACACAAGAATAAACGTTACCAAGAATAGTCAGATCTTTTAATTCGAGCCTATCATCAATGTCTACCAACGATATAGAAATGACAAAAAAATAATCTGAAAATGTAATAAGAACTTAATTTGTGAAACAGCTATATCGATGTAAAAATTTTCACATCTAGCTCTATTAGTCAGTTTTTCCACTGTCGTAGAAAAGAGCCACGATAGGTTCTTCGATCTAGTAAGAAAAGCATTTGAATGATGTGTCACGTTAGTAATAACCGATTGGCTCAGGCTCCTTTCATAATATTTATACAATTCATATTAGTCTACATTATTATGTACATTGACCCGGCTCAAAAGCATCTAGTCGGTGAAGGGTGGTCTTCCCTCGTTAATATCGAGCTCACCGCTTGCTTAACTGTGTTTATTCATTCGTCACATTTATATCTACATATATATATATATATATATGAGTGAACATATAATGAACGTTGAAATGATATTCATCTTGGGTATGACGCATCGTTAACTTATGTGTTGGTATAGAAGCATTAATGTCGTCGACGACGTTATAGGGCATATTGAAACTCCTCCTTATGCTACGTCGTTGTATTCTCCCATCAACGACACCCGATTAAGTTAGGCGAACAAAAAAAAAAGCGAGGGAGACGAAAAATGAAGTGACGAAAATATTCTCCTTCTTTCTCTTTTTGTTTCATCTGCTCAATATAAATTGTCAATACGACGTAAGATCATTCATCCGATCGAACGATGGGGTGACCTACCGTCTGTTCTCTTTTTTTCCTCTCACCGATCAAATGTTGTCGTATTGATAATATAACATAAAAAAGAAAACGTCGAAGTGTAAAAACAACAAAATATACATATATATGCAAATAAATCTGTTTCTTGATGTGTGCATAACTAGCAAAAGTATTTGACTTGTTGAATTTGAGTAGTTTCTCATTCGGAAATGTATTTGTTAATTGGAACAAAGAAAAACATAGATTCCTAAACGTGATGATGCATTGTTTTGCTCTCCTTTTTCTTTCTGTCATTGTTGATTGTCAGCAACAGAGAAAAAGGAAATGAATGTAAAGATAAAGTATGTTTGACATCGGGTTACTCTCAGATATTTATTCACATTAGTAGTAATGGTCTCATTCTGAGAAAAAAAACCTCTAAGTTCATAAATAAAAATGAACCGTTCATTATCAACTGAAGAACGTCTCGCAGTTGTCATTCAATTAACGAATAAAATATTTCCATTATTTATTTTACCATTAGCAACTATTGGTAATTCACTTTGTTTTCTCGTATTTTGTCGACCGAAATTTCAAAAACGTTTAACACGTACATCATCAATATGTGTACGTATATTATGTTTAAACGATTTAGTTTTATTATATCTATTTATTATTGATGTTTTATTAAAAGTCTTCATGAATCCATCTATACGTATTTATTCAACACCGATAACATGTCGTTTATATAAATGGATCCGTTATTCCATATTAGATTTTTCAGCTTATTTACAATTAGGTATAACAACCGATCGATTCATATGTTGTGTATATCATACATATTATTCACGTTGGTGTAAACGTCATTGCTTATATTATTTATTGTCATTTGCATTTCTATGCATTTTTATCAAGAATTCATCGTTTTTATCAACATCCTATGGTTATTATTCAATAAATCATAAAAATCGTAGTGTTAAATGTTCAGTTAAAATTAAAGCAATCTATTTCACAAAGTATATGGCATATGGACAATCTTTAATTGATGTTATTTTTATAACTTGTCTACCATTTTTTCTTATACTCTATTTTAATTCACGCATCTTAAGAGAAGTTCTACGTTTACGTACAGAATGCTGGAGTACATTAACAAGATTAATTCATATTGCACCCGGTCAATCTGAAAGTTCAATCATAATAGCAACAACAAGTATGGGACTACCACCGCCAACAAATACAACAGTTATAATAAGACGTCATCGTGCAAGACATAGACGTTTACATCTAACATTTGCTCTTGGTTGTATATCATTTATATTTATATTTAGTACAGCACCGTACAAAATATTTAAAATTGTAGAAAGACATGATAAATTCATACGTGATCAATATATGAATGGTACATCGAAATCGATTCACATGCAATTATCCGAAGTTATTATTGATTGCTTCGTTTATTTGTCATGTTCAACGCCGTTTTTTGTTTGTTTCGCTACATCAAGTATGTTTCGCGATGAATTACGTCGAATATATCCATGAGAACAGTAGAGAAAAGAAAACCTGCCATGAACAGGTTTTTTTCTGTATTTACATAATATTATATGTTTTCTTTTCTTGAATGTTTTTCTTTTCTTCTTTTCGATATTATATGATATATAATATCGAAAGTCTATATATTAAAATTACTCTCGAATGTACATAGTCATTGATTGATTTTAGTTCGAATCGAAAACAAAAATAATTTATCTAATTTTGTTTGTTGTCTAAAACAGAAGAAAGAAAATGAAAATTATATTCTTTTTTAATATTTCATTCTACATTCAATTTTGTATTCGTCTCTCTATAAGACATTTCTAGTTATGTATCTATCTATTGGCTGAACTGAGAATTTCACAGAAAATTGAAATAGAACGATGTGCCTGTCGTTAACATAGATGTGCATGTAACTTTTCTCAAGGCAATATACAAACAGTAACATGATGCTTTATATTTGTTAACTTTCTATTAGTTGATAACATGTGGGAATTTATTCGTAGTTTTAATAAAATCCTAACTATACTGAATACATGGTAAAAAACGTCAGAGTTTATCTACCTCTATTCATTATTCATGTTGATGTCAACAGATAAGAAAACGAAATATAATAGATGATGATGTGAATATCAAAGTTATTCATCTTCAGCGAACAAATGAAATGATCATAAGTATGAAGACTGATGAGTTATCAAGTCTCTATCTACCATTATTTCCCTATTGGCTATTCTGAATATTACAATCAATTTATTGTTGACATACATCGGATTGAGTAATAGTTCGAGATCGAATAGGACTTTGTCACCAAATGAATCTTGCATAATACTAGCTATTTGATAGAATAACTATATACAACGATTAGCATACGACACAGAACACAACTCATAAGAAAGATAGATAGTCATTCATCTGGTGATCCAAAGCTAATAATTATGTTTTGGTAACGTCAATATAGTTTCAATAAACACAAAATTTTACCACTATTTAAGTTCTCGTCTTTAAAAAGTAACATTTAATTAACCCATCTCGACAACATCTCTAATCATGAATATTGGGATCATTTACTGGAATTCATTCTGCTTATCAGCTATAATGTGGCTATAACGTAGCTGTAACTACTTGTAAATATTTTCGATTTCGTACAGAGTATTTCTATAATTGTTCGACAGATAGATTTATATGTAGTTACGAATTGAGAATCAATCGTTCTTATTTAAATCAGGTGTACGCCCGAAACATGAATATTTTTTTCTTCTGAATGACAAAGATATTGAAGTCAAATGCAATTCTCTCTACAACGTGTATGTTGGAGAGTGCGACATAAATAGCTTCCGTTCCTCCTACAAGAGAATTATTATAACTAGAAAGATGTTTATATTGTAAATGCATCACTTCTTATAAGCATTGTCCAAATCAAATGTTGTTCAAAAAAGAATATTTCAAAAGTCAATTACACGACAATGTCTAATCAATGATCTTGTGATAGATATAAATTAATTGCATCTACTTGAATCATGTGTATTCAAAGTTCATTAAAACAGCAGCTGATTCAAATTTGAAATAACGAAACATATGGTAGTACAGAAATAGATGATAGTACGATAAAAACTTTAACCCAGACAAGGAACTCGAATTAAAGCCATGCATGTCACCGTTGTTACCTGAGTAGAAACAATACAAGGAAAAACGCAGTAACCCGTGTTTTTTTACTTTTACTTTTTCCAATGACTAGAAGGAAATGCTTTGCAAAACAACCGCCATCTGTTTTATTTTCACATGATAGTATCACATAAATTAAATCAAACGTAAATAAGTCGTCGTCCAATTTTTTTCTTTTAATTTTCTATGGAAGTAAAAGTTTTACTTCCTAATATCCATGATGTTTTATTCTTAATTTATCAACTATTATTGATGTCCATTAATTATCGATGATTAGCTTTTCTCGACTCACTTCTATATACATCCTCATTCACACATACTTGACTGTGAACGGATCGAAAAGAAATATAAAATTCATAGCTAAATCAATAACAGTATCAACAATTAATAACCATATGTAAATTCATTCGTAAAATCCTTCGTCTGCAACAAAGAACATAGGTGAAAAATATGTTCTGACCGATGAAAACCAGTCAGTCGATTTAAGGATTTCAGACGGAAAAATGGAGTTACACCCGAATAACTACAGTTCTTCGAGAAACTTCCGATATTAATATCTACACTCTGGCATAAAAACAAAGCTACATGCCAATAACAATTATCGTTTTTTTTCGAATTGCAATAATAACACGTTGTGTTGTCGCATTCTTGATTAAATGAAAACATAATAGTGCAACCACTTATTCGTAATATGTCGTTGATTTCAACTCATTTGGTATTCAATCGAGTTTTTTTCGGTATGTCGAAACAAATAAATAAATAAAGTGGCTAGAATGTTTTGAAAGAATGACTGTCGAAGAAGTAGATCGTCTTTAGCCGAATGTTAGTGTGTCTCTTTATGCTGCTTTCGATTATAGTGGCCATACACTTATTCTAGAAATCAGCGCGAATAATTGAAACAAGGAAGTGTTCAAATCAAAAAGTGAAAAATATTCGTTCAAAATACAGGAGCGGATTTGAGCATGAGCAAATCAATTTATGATCATCGGCGTTCAGGGCAAGAGAAAAAGTATTAGAAGCTTTGGACAAATCATTGAGAACTCAGGAGAAAACTAGCGACCTGTATAAATCAAAGTATACAATATAGTCCAGGAGAAAGAATCTCTCTCCAAGTTTCTAATAGATAACACCAAATCAAGCAATACTCCAGGAGTTCAATGTCTGCTACAGTTATATCGTAATAAAATCAAATATAACGAAAATATCATTCTCGAGAAGACAACACTATGATAGCTAGATGATTTGAGTACAATATGACCGAAGATAAAATTTGTAGCAGATGTCTAGTACTAATCTCTATGCAGATCAAGATGAAGCAGCCTCTACTCACTATTCATCAGTAGTTAAAAACATAGGAGTTGATATTTGTGAAAAATTGTTGTACATTGAACAAAACTATTTCGAAACAAAACTAAAGGATATTGGAGGAATCGAGCTAATACTTCAATATTCTGAAAAAGTGATCAAATAAAAACATCCCAAGTATATCATGACTAGTGCCGGATATGACTGTCGTGGCTCATGATGACCACAGGCCGTGAAAGTGGTCAAAAGTTTTTTAAAAGGCTGTGACCATAGCCATGATCGTGACTCATAGCAAGTCACAGGCATTCATGATTATACTAAATTATTTACATATATGACAACTCTGTTAAGTGCATCAGATTTCTCTTATATCTATCTACTATGTGTAATTGATGCATTTTACGAGAGAAAAACATTTTTACAGCCAAGCCTTTCACCGGATGGAAATGACCAAGGAAGGAATCCAAATCTATATAATTGGTGCCTCCATTGTAACACAATCATTTCTATTCACAAAGAAAGATAAATTAACTGCCGAACATGGTGAATCGCATAGCTTCATCACAATAAACACCGATAACTAATCATGCTGCAAATTCAATAGAGATGAAAAACTCTCCTTATATAGACACTAAAAAAATGTTTGTACTTTCATTTGCAGCTTTCAAAGTCGTCAAGGTGATTGCTAGAACCGATGAGACTTATGAAATTATGTTTGAATTAGAATTGGTTAGAGATTTGTAGGCATCATTACCGACTTCGGATTTTATGACAGACATCGCATGAGGGTGTGATCCTTGTGTTTGGTGTGATAAATGCAACATCCAGCCCTTTGTCCGTGACAGTATTCAAGATTTTCATCTGTTTTCACTATGATATTATTATTGAAAATACTGAAATCAAATTTTGAATGATCGGTGTGTATATCTGCAGATTGGCGTCTACATGGAGTATGGACGAAATCGATAGGAATATCAATCGATGTGTGCACCCGACTTCTATTCATATTCGTGCATGAATGTTTATCTGTTATGTATCAATGGTCCTCATGTGCTAAGATTCATGATATTGCTAGAGTAGGATTTCGTTAAATGTAGAGCAGCATCTAAATATATTTCTATTAAAGGGATAAAATTATTAAGGTCGATTTCTCTTTTGTGAGTTAATATTTCGATCAGCGTGACTTCGATGATTTATTAATGATCCCTATGAAAAAATAGTATTCTTTTATCCTTAAAAATTAAATACTACTATGTTTAGTAATCATTCATAATGCTTCGTTTTGTCTCTGCGCATTTGGTTTGTCCGCCAATTAGATGTGAAAGACATGGCTGCGGTGCTAATCGAGTAGCGGGACATACAGAACCCGGTGGGGAACTTATACAATAAGCCAGACCAGCTACATTGGCATAAGTGCCAGTTGAACATCGAGAACATTCCGTGCGTCCATGTTTATCGTTCGCATATCTAGGTTTGCAAGGAATAGGTGGTCCCGCTGGATTCGAACAGTATTTTCCTAGATTAATAAATAACAATAAACTTCACGTAAAACATTCACTCTAGTAGAATTACTTACCAGGAGGGCACATATCACAATCACTCATTCCGTAATTCACTGATTGATGACCTGCCGGGCAACGAGTACCAACTATCTGACCTCCAGAACAGTAAAATCCTGGTTGACAAAGTTTT
The DNA here is from genome assembly GCA_900239685.1 of Rotaria macrura. NCBI lineage: Eukaryota > Metazoa > Rotifera > Eurotatoria > Philodinida > Philodinidae > Rotaria > Rotaria macrura. Next base: position 74,023 of record OENT01000078.1, on the reverse strand, counting down.
GGCTGTTGACTAGGTACATCACAATAGCTTCCTACGGGACAAAAAATGCATATGACTGCACCCATTTGAGTGCTGTAGTAACCAGCTGGACAAGCTACACATTTAGTTTGGCCAACATTACGATTAGCAGTACCAGGAGGACACTTTTGAGGTTCGCTATCAGTTTTTGGACATTCGTGTCCAATCGGGCATACATTACACAACGCAGAACCATTTTTTATAGTATAATAACCAGCAACACACGGGGAACACGCTGCATAACCTATTTCACTAAAATAGCCTGAAGGACAGACGATTGTATGGAATACGATGAGTCCTCAATAAGTATATACCTGGCTGACAAAGCTCAGGAGTTTTCGAGGAATTTGGGCACGCTGAACCTGCTAAGCATGATGTACAAGATATGGATCCTTCATGTATGGTGTGAATGTTCCTCGGCTACATGGTGAACATGCGGTACGTGCGAACTCAGAGTTGAACGTGCCTTTTGGGCATGACGTTGGAGGAATGCTTTTATCTGCACACTAATGACCCGGTGGACATATGATACAGAACGAAGAACCAGTTATTGTTGTGTAGTATCCAGCAATACAAGCAGTACATTGTTCTGCTCCGGCAGCACTCCACGTACCTATCGGACATGGAATCGGCTGAGTTTCACGGCCAATACAATAATAGCCAGCAGGACATTCTGGCTCCATTAAGCTCTTTTTCGTTGATATTACTGAGTTGCAACATAGTGATGAAAGTAACAGTACTGTGAGCATGATAAGTGTCTTCATCAGACAAAAATGATGAATTCTTTCATAAGCATCCGATTTATATCCAGTGTTGGTCGTTGCATTTTTTCGATTTCACAATACTTTCCTGGAATCATTTGAATCAATATTAAATGTCTTCTCAATCGATTGTTGAGATTATTTCTTATCAGCAGTCACTGTATAAAATCTGACAGCATCGCTATCCAGAAATGATCTTTCTTGACGATAAACATTGTGCAGTTCGATTGTTTGGGATCAAAATTGATGCGATCAGTCAATCTTGATATTCCAGGGACGCAGACACGCGGCTGGAAATAATTTACCTCTCTATTATCAAGCTCAACTTAGAAGAGAAGGGGTTTGGGCGTGGATTGTTGTCTGTGAATCAAGATCTTTTACTAATCAAAGTAACTCACATCCTTATCTGTACCCCTACAACCAGTTATTGAATTATTTACTTGTTGAATCCAACTTTCAAGTTTGACATATATGCCATAAGACTGCATCGGGCAGATGTTTTTAGAAAGAGATTTATAGTTTTGAAGGGATGGAATACCAAATATTTATTTACGCACATCCATGCACACAAACATAATTTCTTACAGCCACATCCTAATCTGATCTTTATTGCATTAGCACTGTCAGTATGTTTTAAATGCAATTGAAGTGATGATCAAAGTAGAATTATGTATTAATTTTACTTAGTAGCTGTAATGTTATTTTAAGACGAACAATTTTCAACTAATATTGAAGTACAGAAGTGGACATGTTCCATATTTTTACTGTCAAATTTCAAACATTTTAGTGAATGCACAATACTCATCCGTAATGATATGTCTGGTTCTAGTGCCATGATTTACAGATATCTCTAGTTATGTTGAAGACATTCGAAGATTAAAGATAGATAATATTGATATGTATCCTGAATTAAATTTATATTAGTGTATGTGAAAAACAGATTCTTTAAAAATGTTCTCATTTTCATTTAGTTTTTAACTTGATGATACTTTCAGGATCGTCAATATCTTACTATAGGTGTTCGAATTAACATAAAAATAACTTCACTCTTATATATTGAACACAGTAGTGAAGCATGGTTCTTGTAAAATAGCGTAACATTAAAAAAATACAGGATCAAATATTCTCCTGAAACACCTGATTCATAGTACCTGGTGTTTGTGTTTTACATTAGAAAAACGAGACTTTCAATTGATTGTATTCGCTCTAACTGTTCTACTGCGTAATAAAAGGAAAATATGACATACAACAGAATTTTATTGACAATAAGCCAACGGAAAACAGAGTTTTATAGACCCATGTCATTGCATTTTGTTTGAGCATTGTGTTTTTTGTCAACCCTTTCGTTGACATGTGACATCTATTTTCAATTAGCGGAATGCATTTCGATAGAAACAAACGCGAATCCTGGAATCTTCTAGTCGTTAGTGGTGCAGTTATTTACCAATGCGTCTTCTTTGCAATTTGTTTTGCATATTTATTTTTGCACAGACAAAAGAAAATCGGATTCCGATCAAGCTAAACAAGTATTAACATATAGAACTTGAATGTTTATATACGCATATATACGTGCCACCTTTAAGATTTCAAAACATGGACTTGTTTTAGAATCAAATTCGATTTGTGTTGAAAATATGATCATTGACGCTCATTCGTTATGAGGATGAAAATACTCTTGTTCATTTATTTCACTGGAATTATTGATTGTAAAACTGCATTCGAATGGCGTTCAAGATCAATTTATCAAATACTAACGGATCGATTTTCTCCGGATGATATTTCTTCTGCTCGATGCATGGAACAACCGATAACAGAAAATGCACTGAGACATTACTGTGGTGGAACATATCGAGGAATCATCAATCAATTAGATTATATTCATCAGATGGGTTTCAATGCCATTTGGATTTCTCCGATTCCATCAAACATTGATCAAGAAACAAGTTATGGTGTTGGCTGGCATGGCTACTGGCAAGACAATCTGGATGAATTGAATCCGCATTTTGGAAAAGAAGAGGATTTAATGGATTTAGTTGAAGAAGCACACAAACGTAATATGTGGATCATGGTAGATATTGTCGCAAATCATGTTGGACCAAATGTATCAAATAATTATTTTCCATTTAACAAAATTGAATATTTTCATCAACCATTCTGCATGATTACAAATTATTCCAATCAATCAGAAGTAAGAAAACGAAAAATTATTTCGAAGAAATGTGTCTATGAATTTATTTTCAGGTTGAATTCTGTTCCATGGGTGATGAAAAAAATCCTTTACCGGATTTAAATACAGAAAATGATTTTGTGATATCAACATTTCTCATGTGGATAAATAGAACGATAATAATATATAAATTTGATGCTATTCGTATAGATACATTCAATCATGTTCGAAAATCATTTTGGAAAGATTATATTTATTATTCAAGTGTTTATTCTCTAGGAGAAGTAGCTACGTATAATGCATCGTATGTTGGAGCATATCAAAATATTGCTGATGGAATTCTTCATTATCCATTATATTTTGTTTTAAATCAAGTTTTTCGTGATGATGATCGATCAAGAAAATCAATGTTCACTCTCGTAAAGCAAGTTCAAGAAAATGAACTATATTTCAAAGATACAACATTATGTGGAATATTTTTAGATAATCATGATCAAGATAGATTTTTAAATCACACTCAAAATTTAATTCGCATTCGAAATGCTCTTGTTTATCTCATGTTTAGCGATGGAATTCCGATAGTTTATATGGGTACAGAACAAAATTATACTGGAAATTCAAATGAAAAAGCAGGTGCAACCGATCCATGGAATCGTGAGCCATTGTGGAGATCGGGATATAATCGCTCAACATGGATTTATAAATATTTAAGTAAACTCAATAGTATTCGTTCTTTACTCAAAATTGAGTATGACCAAGAATTTTTCTCCTCACATCAAAAAACAATCTATATTGATAGTGATACTTATGTTTATAAGAAAGGTCCACTTTTAGTGATCGTGTCCAATCAATCGTTCAATCGAACGAAAACTTTTTCTCTCTATTCAAACGTAGGTATTCATCGATGGATAGATCTGCTTACAAATAAAATATATGAAGTCAATACTCATCATGGAATAGAAATCGATAGTTGGTTACCAAAAGTTCTTCTACCTGCTTCGTCATCATTATCTCTGTTTTGTTTCGATTGATGATTTATATTTTTTTTTTCTAACAAGTTTTGTAAACCACAAATAATTATTTGTTATTAAAAGATTTTCTCGATAAATCAAAATTTGTAAAACAGTTTGCTGTCGAATAAAAAGACCTGATTTTCGATAAGACTCCTGTTTAACTGCACTTCAAGTTTATTGAAAAAGTAAACAACGAAAAAAAACAGTGACAGAAACAGAAAGAGTATTTCATAGAGTTGAAATAATACTGAGGTATAAGACGACGAATAGCCCTAAGATCAAGAGAACGATCACACATAATTATGCATATATAGAGGAGTGTGTGAACTATATGAATATGCCGTAGAACTAACGGAATACAACATATGATGCAGAAATATATAACCAGAGAACGAGAAAAATCAACATAGAAACAATATTGAAAAATCGTAATGATTGCAAAAATATTCAATAAAAATACATTCCAAATTCGAATGTCGATAGATCAAAAATAGAGACCTTCGGGGAGCCCCGAGCTCCGACGGAGTCGGAGCTAAAAAATTAAATTTTTTGTTAATCGGAGTCGGAGTCAGAGCTTTTGAAAAACTTTTTCGGAGTTAAAGCAAAGTCAAGATTAAAATTATGTTTGATGAACCTTCGATATTCCATACGACAGCATCTTTGGTTTTCATATTAAGAAACGAAAAAAAATCAAAAGGAACACTTGTTTCATATAATGAGAATAAGTTTCACGACAAAAAAGAACAAATCAATCATCTTTCAGCTATAACTTTCGAAAGATCGACTAAATAAAAACATATCATGAATCAAGCAATATTTCAGTCTCATTCGAAGTAGTATAAATGTCTTCATTATCAAATTTTTGTTGCTTGGGCATAGTACATGTCGAATCTTCAGATGAGGCGGTCGCTATTGATGAGATTGAAATGGTTATTTTTCTTCTATTCTCATAGAAAAGCTGTTTCAAAAAAGTCAATTTTTTTTGTAGAAACAACATTTGATTGATTTTTTCGGAACCTAAATTGGTTCTTTTTTCTGACATAGTATTCTTTGATGCTGAAAATAATCTTTCGACTATAGTATTAAACGCTGGAATCGCATATGTCTGTTTGGCTAAACATGATAACACCGGGAACTAGAGACCTGTGGGAGCCCCGAACTCCGTCGGAGTTAAAAAAAAACGAAAATTTTCGGAGTCGAAGTCAGCGAGATAAAACATTTTCGGAATCGGAGTAGCGACTGAAAAATTTTTCGGAGTCGGAGTCGGGTTTCGGAATAAAACAATTGATTCCGCAGGTCTCTAATCAAAAATAAAAACATGCTCTAATGAATGAATAAATCATCATAAAACCTTTCTCCATTAGAAAAACTTGGAGAATACACAATGTATTTAAAATATAGATATGCCCAACTACTCTAGCCATATCAATTTGACGAAAACCTAATTGAACCAGATGGTAATAGTAGTTACTGATACAAAAAATCAATAAGGTTCACAATTATTTTTTATCTTGATACCGTAGAAAATTTGTGTGAAACACGATCTGAACCAAATGTTGCAGTTTATCGACAATAAATTCCAACACGGCTTCGTCTTTCCCGTACACAGATTGTGACAATCAGGTAGAGTAACCATCGTAGATCATGATAGGTAAAGTCTAAGGAATATCAGATCTCATGTAGAACCGATGATGAAGAAACATTCACCAGTATTCAGTAATGAATGATCAATTTTTCAAGGAATCAGCTCTAGAGAAGCTACATTATGCTTTATAAGTTAATCCATCATGGACTCTATTAATATCTTTTACGGAATGCTACACTAATTTTACAATTGTGACTATCAGAGTTCTATAGGAGATGACAAATTATTCTTCAACATTTCTTCACGACATTGTCTACGATAGCTGTGGTCTTCATAATTGAACTAATACTGTGATTATGCTTGAAGTTGTACGAATTGATGTATCAAATACATTTGAATAATATTTCATTGAAAATGGAATGCAATCAAATCTAGCACGTGGATTATTGAAGATTTGGTAAAAATTTAAATTGATACGATTTCAAACAGTCTACAACGATATTTCGATATTTCATGACAATGAGTTTCAGAAAGACTTTGATTAGGATTCCAGTAGTTTGGACATGTTCACTGACGTTATTTCATGGATGATACATTGACAATTTAAGGAATACTTTGTGACATTAAATTTCGAATGCTATGTACTTCTTGAAGTTAATTCAGTGTATTATACAAATAGCAGCTAAATTTCTCTCCGATTGAGAATAATATATCTGAAGAAGTATTACAGTGACTGTGTGAAAAATGAAATCGTATATACCCAAAGTCAAAATACCAACATTCATGCTCAGTCATCTATTTATATATGTCTAAAAATGTCAGAATTATAGTCAAGATATAAGTTGTGTGTGAATCATTCTTTTTAAAGTTGTTCATTAATTATAGAGAAAGATCAATCTACTTTGAACAAATTCACAAAGATTCGAGTGATCGTGAAATATTATAAAACCATTAAAAAGTATTCTATCTGTACTGCTTCGTGAATTGTTACTTCAAAGACTATCCGATCATAATTTAATGAGACATGAAGTATTCGTTTTGATATAATACTAAAAACAACGAGAAGCGTACGGTAAATGTAACCGAAATATCTTATCATCTTCTTCGCAGACTAAACGGAACAAATATTTGTCGTTACATTGCTACAAAGAAGTTGTGTATTTATATACTTTTCATTGAAGTTGATTGTTCTCAAAAGTCGCCATTCACAACCGGACGATTTAAAAGAAAACTTGATAGATGAATGATAAAAGCATGGTTGACTTAATTGTAGCATCTATTGCTATAACATATTACCTAATGTTACAGAGCAAAAGTGGTGAAGAATGTTCAGTGTTTTGTTTTTCCGACAGTGCCATAAGCCAAGACGAGAAAGAACATTTTGGCAACTAAACGTAGATTCAAAAATCTCAATAGTGTTTATGTACCTGCATAGATCCGTCTATGGGTTACATCATAGCACGTGTAGATTCATCTAAACTTGAAAAAAAGAGCAGTCTAACTGCATTTACCGATTATTTCCAAAAGGATTGTCTTGTATATGATTTATCAATGGGTAACAAGTCGTTTATCAAAGTATAAAAACTTAATGAGTCTACATTTACTTGCTCATGTTTGTCGAATCGTAAATGGATAACAAGTTTTTTATATTACAAAATTGGTAGATGCAGGCACAATTTCCAATTGTCTCTGGTTGAAAGAACACTGAAACCAGGTGTACTAACTGCTGTTAGCAAAGTGTTTTAGGTTTCCAACATGATTTTTAGTAAAGATGGTATCTTGAAAAAAAGAGCTATTCATTAGATGACTGTATCAGTAAGAAATGAGTAACGCCATCTATTTTCATCTACTGTTTTTGACTTGAAGATTTTCGTATTCCCTTTTACGTAACTCAGACTTTGAATTTCTTACACCTGAAAAACAATCTTTCGTGAAAATTTTTGATCATTCATTTTTCTTTTCTTCATGCTTGTAATGTACTGTGTAGAATGGGTGGCAACCCTTTTGAAGCACATCAGCTATAGGCAAAATTGATTTACTACGTCGTAGTATGTGGTTGCGAAAGTCGTCATAAATGATCAAAGGAAAAATATTTTATCAACAGATTTGTGACTATGCTTGAACTATAATGTAAACATTCAGTATTTAGATACCGTTTTAAACTATCTATACTGAATCATGCTTGAATTACTTACTTATCAGGCAAAAAACGGATTCAATCAGATTATATATTCGGTGTAAATATTAAATTTTAGTACTCCAGTTATAATCAATTTTTTAATCAAGTCTCAATCGACGATGATGGAATTGGCAGTAGTAATTTATGTAGTTGTGAGATGCTTTTTTACCTGTTATTTTTTATGAAAATTGGTTAAAAAATAATGGAAATCGATCAAAAGCGTTAATGTCTATTCGATTTTAATCTATTTCATACCAGAAACTTTATTTACATCGTTAAGTTTGATTGTTGCTAATATGATTGGAATAGTTGTTGTCACCTGAAAAAATCAAAAAGAAACGTCCGTCGGAAGATTGATCAATCGTATACAAACATGACAAAGTAACCGAACTTTGCTTGATGTTGGTGAAAATGATTCACGTGGAGCTGTTTGAGTGCTTTCTTGTTATTTTTTCTTTTCTTCTTCGTTTGGTGAGTCGATAGTAAAAAATTTGTTTACTCTCAAAGAAAATCATTCTAGTTCTTTTTTGCTCTTGCATAATGATGGAAGTAATAATAGCCACATACGTACTTCACTCCTTAGTGATTCTTGTGTTTTTTAGACTGTTTTTATTCTCCCAATGTCCGAAAAGTTTGTTATTTGACATCAAATTTTAATGTGAAAGTTTTCTTTATTGGTTGAGTTTTCAATTGTAAATCCAAACAGAAAAAAAAAGAATCGGTGAAGAATGGTAGAAAATTAATAGTATTCGCTTTTGTAGACATGGGCGTGATAAAATGTACTCATACTAATGATACTTTAGACAGCACAATAAAAAAATTCTAAGAGAGTGAGAAGTAATGAATAAAAGAACTCTTGTTATTATTTTCAGATCACTATCAAGGAAACATGTCGACAAGTAGTACAACTGCAACATTGGCTACACTGGAACAAGCTCATGGTACTGTCATGATACTCGCTTGGATTGTTTTTGCTTCGTGTGGAATTTTATTTGCACGTTATGGTCGTCTTTTACGATTTAGTGGTAAAAGAAAACTGTTTGGTGCAGATATTTGGTTTCAAATGCATCGATCTATTGTTATACTGGCTGCAATCACAGTCCTCATAGGTCTTATCATCATTTTAACGAAAGGAGATAATGAAGCGATATCGAATAATAGAGATCAACAACGTATACGAGCTCATACTGTGTTAGGCTTCTTAGTGATAGCTGGTACTCTGATACAAATCGTAATGGGATTCTTCCGTTGTGGTCCGCAAAGTCCCAAACGATTTATATTTAATTGGATTCATCGGAGTGTTGGCATTTTTGCTTTTCTAATTTCGATACCCACTCTCTTTATGGTCACATCGATGCTTAAAACCAATTTGACCGGTCTTATGGTCATTCTATCACTTTGGGCAAGTTGGGTTGTTATAATTGTAGTTGTTCTCGAAATTATTCAACGTCAAAGTCGATCAAAGTCAGCATCGATGGGATCTAAGCTTGTCATTGTCAAAGATGAACAGGAACTCCAGGCGGAAAATCTTCAACAGATTCCAAGTGAACCAGAAAATATGAATTTCGATAATGGACGATTCAATAACGTGACATGGTCTTTATTTATTTTAAACTTTATTGTTGCTATCAGTCTTGCCATTCCTCTCATTGTTCTCATATGGCAGCAGTAGTGACTTTGTGATCTGAATAAAAACTATGCATATCAGTTTTTAAACTGTGAAAGATTTTTGGCAAGAGCAAGAAAAAAATCAATGAAAGTGGATTTAGATTTCGATCTTGATTTTAATAGTCATGCTGAAGTGTTTTATTACTACAAGGGATTGAATTCAAAAGTCAAAAACGAATAGTAATTCGAGAGAAGGGAGATTCAGTGGCATAACGAGATAGACTCACATGTATGTTTACTATTAAAATTCGTTTTGTTCCACTAAGATTAAGCAGCGTCACATATACAGGATATAGGAGAAGCTGGATATGCCACCAGCAACAAAAGAAACAGTAAACCTATCACAATCACCGACAAGAACAACAGCTTACTACTTCTCTGAGAGACGTACTACATCTGCCAGTGTCGGCAACTTCCAGCTTTTTCCTCTGAAAAATATTTTAGAGATTATCCACCCCCTGTAGTGCCGGAAGATGCATCTCTCCAAGGAGAATTCCAATTGCATATAATAAGGGAGCCTACACATTTCGTTGCTGTTGCTTCCGTTATTTTGGTATTGAACACGATTCGAGTTGCCTGTTTGTAGGTCGTGCTTGAACGGGAGATGTGTTGCTATACCTTTATGCCAGAGAAAACACTTTCGGATCCATCACCAACTAGGTTGTTGGTTGCAGCGGAGGAGAGAAAGCTCGTCGTAACAATCTAATTGCATCACGAAGATATGGGAGCCACGCTAGACTGAACAATTGATCAACACATACACCCACATCTTGCATCGGCATCGTTCATCTGGCTGACGGGGCGCATCACCAAGGATAATGCGGACAGGAAATAAATCTCTATATAATTTTCAAGTGGGAGAAGCTGACGGAGATGGATAGCATGAGATACGGCATGTCTCTCAGTGAGGTCAGTGAAGATTCCCCATCATTATAAGAGAGGTTTCTTCAGTCTATTTGTCTCTTACATCGATGATGTAAATTTCTGATTAGTTACAGTGTACTGGTGGTCCTTGTATTGAGTGTATATGGTTAGATCAGTAAGTTTTACCAGGTTCCCCGATTTGCTGGATCTGTGATACGGTTCTATTCATGTGATAAGATAAAAGTCAGAATTCTTAGAAAAGCTTAAGAATTTTAGTATCATTAAATACATTATGAATTGGAAAAATATTCTACGTCATACATATCGTAGTTAATTACAGCTGTATATACAATCAAATGTCGGCGCCAATACAAATCGTCAACATGATATCGAACAATGAATCTTCACTTTTCTCTTTGTTACTACGTAAATCAATAATTGATCCTCATACAATACTTCAAACTTGTCATAAAAATTGTATGTATAAAGCAATAGACGAAGTAGCAGAAAAATCATTCAATGAAGTTTCTACACAATGTCAAAATTCACTAGATATTTGTACCGATGAACAAACACAAGTATCACAATCAAATGAATCGAAAGATACTCAAACTTATTTCGTTCGTTCACCTATTCTAATTAACAATAGTCGATCGGTAGTTTCATCGAAACGACAACATCAACTATTAACAAATAGATACATATTTATTAATCCCTATGCACTTATCGATCGAGTGAATCAAGGTGAACAATTTCTAAAATTTATCTATAAACAAAACCGAAAACTCGATTCAATCTATTCGAATTTTCTTAAAAGTCTTCAAAAGTATACCGATAATTTTCTTTTTTCACTTCAACAAGAACATTGTTTATATGGCATCTATCGACGAGATATGATTCGGTAATGACAAACATTAAAGTTAAACATATTTTCTGTTTTAGAATATTTCATTCGATAACATTTTTATTCAGATACATGATAATATTAGAAGAACATATAAATGATCTTCGAACTAAACTGAACATTCTCATTGAAGCAAATAAAAACTTTGCTTTATTTCAAAAACATTTTCATAAAGTTATACAAAGCAAAGCTGATTTAGAAACATTCCTGAATAAACATGATAAATATATCAAACAAAATCGTGATCGAAACGATTCAGGTATGTAAATACAGAACTATTTTCTAACATGACATCGATCCATGACATTCAATTTCATGAACAATTGATTTTTTCTCTAATCTTCGAAGTTTTTTCTTTTCTAAATGATTTCGGATAAGAAGACATCTGAGTTTTACTATTCGCCTAACGTTTAATTAAGTTCAAATTTTTGCTTTCATCAGATGTAATCCAATTCCAATGATATATGTATTTTGTTAGAAGAATCGAAATGTGTTTACACAGACTTGAATCAAGGACTTTTTTGACTAACTAATAACAGTACAGAAGAGATAATTTGGATAAAACATTGTAAAGCGATCGAAATTTAAAATGTAACATCGAGTCGATTCAGTAGTCTCTGTAACTATTAGTGAAGTTCGATAGTATAATTTATATTTTTTCGAACACAATTTTTTTTTAATAGGCTAAATATATCTTTTTCTAATTAGTCAATTATCAAGAACAATTCTATAATATCTATCAAACAAGTTATATTCAATTGCAGACCATTGAACAACAACGTCTTCTTGCTATTCGTGAACAAATGCGATTTGCAATGAATTTAACCATGACTTCGACACGTACGAAATCTAGTAGAATAATCGATTTCGTGTTATATTTTCACATCATATAAAAATATCTTGGTTAATTCTACTTTTAGATGATCATAATTTATTTACTTCAAATAATTTTGATGACTTACTCAACACTTGGGATCAAGAACATCTAGTTTCCATCGATCATTGGTCACATTTTCCTCGTCGATCGATCTTATCTCAGCAAGATATCTCGTTAGTTTTACTCCATGAAATCAAACACGTTGCTAATGATTATTACAATCATCGAAAAGCAATGTCAAATAATAAAAATATGACATTAGGTCGTTTTTCTGATCGATTAAACACGATCGATAATACCAATGATGAGTTTCTTAAAAGAATCGATTCAATCACATCAACTGTGACATATACTCATATTTGAATGACAAAACAATTGTTGTATATACATTCATGTAAAATGAATAAATCTCGTGAAATAAATTTTAATCGGTTACATAAAATTTTTCGTACTGCAGAAGAACAGAGGACAATTAGATCAAAGAATATTCTTTAGTTGAAATCGATCTCTGATCAGTATATTTTCAATTCGGGAGAATAGTCTTTCCCAAGAAGCGACATGCATCTTCTGCATATGTAAATTCACTGAACTTTGCCATCATTTTTGTTAATTAATATCAACCAACTTTCGTTCTTTTTTGAATATTTTGAAATGCTTAGCACTAATGAATTATAGCCCCATTGTCTTTTGCTGATTTTCTATGGTAGCTGCAAGATATTTTCGTGTGTTCTTAATATTCATTCTGCAAGAACTCTAGGACTGAAAAATACAACGACTTCGACCTTCGATCGAAAAACTTCTATAAATTGATTCGTTTTAAAAAGGTGATAGACATCACCTAAACAGGTCTACCTCTACTGACGAAAAATAGATCTTTAAAGAAATAAAATCCTATTTGTTTATTATTCATATACATCAATTGAATGTGATAAATAACGAGTTAGATAAATTTCATTTTCTTATGACATCGTCGGATTTTTTCATATAAAGAATAAACAATTATTATAATTTTGTATACATAAAATCAGTATCTTGGGAAGTCGTTGATTATTTTCATGATCGTCAGCAAGGCGATTCATATTGATTAAAATAATATCTATGGTCACTCGATGAACCACGATCAAGTCGTGTTAAAGTACCATGAAAGTAACCATCAGGAAAAAATAACTGACAAACAACCGCTTCCGTGTTTTGAATTTTACCTGATTCATCATTCAAAATTTTCTTTTGATTGGTGTGTTATATTGAATGATATGATTATTTTAATTATTCAGTGTAAAAGTGAAAGGAAAACCTTTTCACTGTATAAATTACACTCATGATCTTTAATTACTCAAAATATGAACTTTTCAGTAATCTACCAATATTAAGCAAAGTGTATAAGAAATCTAGGTTTTCTAAGATTGAATTCTCGGTTTACGTAACTAATGTCGAAACTACTAATGTCGAAAGTAAAAATGTCGAAAGTAAATATGCCGAAAAGTAAAAATGTCGAAAGGAAAAATGTCGAAAANGTCGAAAGGTAAAAATGCCGAGAAGTAAAAACGTCGAAACTTAAAAATATCGAATTATGGAATGTGTCGGCGTCAGATACTCTAACGAACAACATATGCGAAGGCGAGACAACGCATTGTTTGGTTAGACAACTATGTCACGTTTTTCCTTATTGAAAGCTATCATAGTAGAATGAATTCTCGACTTCTACAAAATCATCCAAACATTTGGCAATTCATTAATTTCTTGCAGCCGGAAGAGAAACGAGTCAAAGTGATAATGGCTGCATGGTCGAGTGGCGCACCAAATAAAAAGAACTACCGAACATCGTTAATAAAGCATTCGCATCAACACTATGCAAACGATGCGGTGACAATCTTATTCATGCATCGGGCCTGCTTACAGGCTTGTCCCTTGTAGTAGCAAAAAAGGCCAAATGATTCTGCCCAGATTATATTGAAGTTAGCTAAGCCAACCATCCATGTGTTGATTTTGTTTATTGATTTTAAGTTTTCCTCGTTCAAAAGAATAATAAAGAGTCATTTCTCATTTTGTTGAAATTATTCTTCTTGCGACAAATTTAACCTTCGATATTTTTACCTTTCGACGTTTTTCCTTTTCGACATTTTTACCTTTCGACATTTTTACTGTCGACATTTACCCTTTTCGACCTTTTATCTTTCGATATTTTCCCTTTTCGACATTTTTACCTTTCGACATTTTTCCCTTTCGACATTTTTACCGTTCGACATTTTTAAAAAAAGGTTTTCGACATTTTTACCTTTCGACATTTTTACTTTTCGACCAAAGTTGGTATCACCGAATTCTCTAGTTGCAAAACTTTATTGAGAATAATTCGTCTTGAAAAAAACATTGTTTGCAATGACAAAAGACGAGTATTTATTAATGCAAGAAACGGATGTAGCTTCATATTCGTTAAAGTAAACAACATTGTAAAATTCTGTCTAAAGAGAATGTCATATTCTCCCATTCTGCTTCACTTGTTGACTCATAAGCAGCAAAGATTGTGCTGATACTATTGTTTCAATAGGAATGCTTGATTTTATTTCGAACATGACGCATTCTTTGTTGTTTGCAAGCAAGGCAACAAGTAAATAAGAATTAGATGACGGCTGTACTGTCATTTTGTGTTTTGAAAGTAGCAGTCATGATTTTTCGAATTTTTCTTGCACGTCGCCAATGATGGAGGTCGGATTATTTACTATGAAATTGAGAAATTTTGATGTCGCGTATTTATGAGATATTGATTTAATTCGATAAAAAAGTTGTTCATGAATTATTCTATGAAGAAAGTATTTCGTTTTTCAGTTCTTATTCGTAAATTGTGATGTTACGTGATGCAAATTTCGTTTTTCATACTTGATCTAGTTTTATTCTTTTCTTGAACTCATAGTCTGAGAAAAGTATTATGAACTTCAGGAGTCTCATTGAAAATATCGCTCATATGAAAGTGGATATGAGCTTTATCTTCTCGTTAGTTTCTATAGCAACTTATACAGATGCCAAATTAAATAAGTTTCATGTCGATTGAACTAAAAGAAATATCGCATAGATAAATGTCCCCGAAGTGGTTCGGTCTATTGAAAATAATATAATTTCTCGATAGCTGTATACGGCATCTAAAGCTTTGGGAAGGTTTGTACTAATCACTTTAATGGGGGGAAAGCCTTAAAATAGTATAGAACAGCAACTGAAGTATTGAAAATGATTATATTCTAAAAAAAAGTCGAATAAATACTCTTCTTCTCTAATTTGATCAATCGTGTATAAAGCGGTGAGGATTGTTACAATTCAATAGCAATAGGATTTGGATATGAGTAGCCACTATTTATGAGATCTCTCGCATTCAACTCCACGCTGTGTATAAGTTAGAGCCTATAGGATGGGAAAATCTTCGATGTCACATAGATTCTTGTGCATACTTTTAAAACTTAGATCTGATTGATTCTCATAAGGTTGACAATAGAACTTCTTGCATACGTCTACATGGCATAGAGCAGACAATTTCGTGTTGTATAACACAAGTTGTATGGACACATTATATCAAAGTAGTTTGTGTACTGATACGAAAGACTGAAGGATTAATATTCATCTAATGTATACTATTTAAATTAGGAACAACTCACTGCTGACACAGATCATGTTAAATGTTGTTTGGAAAAAGTTGACTTTCAAGTAAGAAGAAAGAGTCAGTTTAATAGCATGAACATATATAATTCAATTTTGTCAATTTTGAATCTCGAAAATATGTACAATATTTTTGTAAAAATATTGAAAAGAATATCATTGCGATTTATGTAAAAGTGCGTAAAAGAAAGAAGTTCATATCAACATAAACTGAATCATTTTTCAGCATGTAAACAATGCACATAACGTGATGATTGTATGCAGCTTGCTTGTTTTTATATGCTGGGACATATAACTAAATACTAGTACCAATATAGTAAGTACGAATTTTCTTTCTCTTTGTTTCACTCAAATTCAACTGTCTATATATATATATAAATGATCCATATTATTCCACGAAATAAGTATATCTCACATCAAAATATCATCACATAAGTACTACTTCGATACTAAATTCAAAGAACAACGAAGAGAAATTTACAAATAAAACTACTCATCAAATAGAAACATTGAGCAAACTTTTCCATTCACTTTCTCTATATATTAGCAAGGAGTAGTAGTTCATTTAGATCGAAACTTATATTTAGTTCACAGAATCAGAGATGGACATCATTTCTAAGTTCAGCTCAAAGTTCACTTCGGTTTTTCGAAATTTTTCTTCGAACTGCAAAGTTGAAGTTGCTCATCTCAGCGAAGAATTAACAGAAGTTTAGGAATTACAAACATGATGACTAATGATTTGAACTCCGCAATAACTTGCGTAGAATATCACACGAACAAATACATATGAATAGAAATGTTGCAATGCCATTGAGAAAGTAACCTGTGGTGAATCATCTATTCTCATGCACTTTTCTACATCCATAAATCATCAATCGAAGAATTCATCATCATATAGCTTCAGAAAAAAAAAACTTTGAATAATATATGTAGACACTGACTCCAATTCTTACAATTGATGCATCTCTAGAATAATCAGTATATCCAACAAGAGTTTCAAAATTTGCAACATGACACAAAGAAAAATGTGCCAAGATTTATTATTTCGTCTTAGTTGCCTAGAAAATTCAAAATAGTTTATAGTAATATAAGGAACGGATATAATGATTTCAACTTCTTTTAAAGTCAATAGTACTCAAATATATTGCGTAATCAAGGAATAAAAAGCGAGACTTCGTAGTTCGAAGTACTTCGGAAGTACAATCGGAATGCAAGAAAGTATGATTGCAGTATAGCGGAGTACGATGGAAGTGCAAGGTAAGTACATGAAGTACGTAAGTATCGCTTTTTCCCCGTTGTGCGCAATACACCATCGATGAGTAATTCCAACTCAGTAGTTGACCGTTTTTTGCAATAGAGTTGCAATGAAGTGGACGGTTTTTCGAACTTCAACTCGATTCCGTTTCATTGCATGATGTATCGATTCAAAAAGAAAGAAATTCGATCGTGTGGATAGACGTATATGCGTTAAGTATTTATGACGCAACTATGAAATACATGGATGAAAAAGATTAAATCACTAGGGCAAAGAGAGAGTGGGTGATCAAATAGAAATGCAGAGAAAGAAAATAAATCTATCTAGAGAGATTCTAGAAAAGATAATGCAATTTGACTCGTTATTAGTTCTATGTTAATCTACTCGACGTATCAAACACAATCTGCTGAATTTTTTCTTGCCAATCAATACTTTACAAGACCTAGTCAGATTCTTTCTACATTGTCACAAAAAACAGGATTCAAGTTGGAGTTAGAACGGAATTTTCTAGAATTTAAGTGGAGTTAGAATTAGACGTAGGGTACTTGTCCGTCTCTACCATGCACTTGGTGTAGAAATTGAATTTGAAGGGGAAAAAAGGTAGTCATTGTTATTTTTGTGCAGCATAAATGTTTCTTATTTTTTCATTATGTAATATTTCTCTGAATACTTGCAGACTGTAATACAAATACTTTTATCATGCATTCTATTCTTCAAATATAGCCATCAACGATTTTTTCATGTTTAATGATATTTTTAGAAGTCTTATTTACAAAACATCCCGTTCTCGTTTTTAATGGATGCACTTCCAAATCATTATTCACACAAGAAAACAAGCTATTTGTTTTGCTCTGTGTTCAAATAAAACGGATCATAGACCTTTTTTGATTCCAGGTCTAGAAAACGAAATAATACATTGATACTTGTAGGTGTAGGGAATCATAAATAAACAGTATTATCAAAGAAAATCGATCAGCAAAATATTAATTCATTGCAAACAAATCCTGCGCAGAAACAGAATTCAACATCACAAATTTTCTATTCAATAGCATAGTTCTTTAAATAATCGAATATTTTAATTTTTAAGAGAAGCAATAGTCTTGTTTTTATATTACAAAAGAAAACAATTGAAGTATGAAAATATATGTTGTCTAGAAAATTCTTTACACGGCTAAACAATCAATGTCATAACAAACATTTTACACTTCAGTTACATTCGAAAAACTGCTTGGTGAATCTTTACGGCGTTTCTCATTTACTGTTGTTCTTAATGTTTTCTTCCTTAGAGATTTATCTTGATTATTATCATCATTTCGTGATGAAAACTTGTGACCGGTTCGTTTCCCACGAGCATTTTTCATTTTTTCATCAGCTGTTGTCGTATTTTGTGGAAATTTAAAAAGTGATTGACTCGGTAAACGTTGAGAATCAGCATCCATCGGAAGAATTATCTGTGGTGCGAGAATAGCAGCTGTAGCAACCTTCTCGTCCAATGGTCGCTGAGCTGGTGTTCCATACACATAGCAATAGGGACGTTTCTTTTGAAATTTTTTCACTTGATCCTGACGCCATGCTTGCATATGTTGAGCATGACTCATTTGAGTACGTAGTGTAGAAAACATGCCCGTTGGCACATCGTTTGTAATCAAATGATCGGCTGTATGTGGATTGGAATCCGGTATACTATGAAATATGGGCGAGCTACTATGCATATTCAAAGTTACTTGTGTGGAACTGTGTGAAGCTTGCCGTTGATAATCTGGTCGTGTACCAATTGGTGTATCAGAAGCGTCAGTTGGTGGTTGAATAACAAAATTGGGGGGTCGTTGAGCAGAAACTTTTCTCATATTAGAATTGTATTGCGGTGGAACTCCAGGTTGTGGAATAGCATCTTCAGAACGAGGAGTATGGCCTTCTTGTGCTCGTGCATCATATAACATACACGAACGAACGGCGATATATCGTTCAGCTGGACTTTGAGGATAATTATCGATTATAGGTACAGGTACAGAAAGTAGACGACGATTTGTTGCACCTTGTTGTCCAGGTGCTTCGAGTTGTCGTCGTAGTGATCTACCAGACCTAAAGAGACACAGGAATTAAAATATAATTTGTGTTTTTTTCTCGTACTAGATAGATATACCTGATTTGTTCACCTCTCGCTATGACTGATAGAGGCATTTCGGCAGGTTCAATAAGCTCTGTAATCTGGTCAGGAGCTATATCTAATGCTGCATGTTGTTCTTCATCAATTAAATTACTTCGTTGTATACGTAATAGAGCTAGACGACTTTCTGCATGTTTTCTCAGATCAAATAAATGATAGTTATTGAGAATTGTATATGCAAGAAACCAACGAAAGCGTGCTTGCTTCTTTTTTTGGAGTTTTGCAAGCTCACTTGCTTCTTTTGGTTTGACTAAGTGACCAATATATGCAAATGCTGTAGAAACATCATTTTTAAGCATTCCTTGCCTTTTTACAGGTTTATCTCTTGTTTCTTCGTCTTCTTCTTCGCTCTGATCTTCGTCTTCTTCTTCGCTCTGGGCTTCGTCTTCTTGTTCAGATGTAACATTCGATTCTTCTGTGTGTTGTTCCTCTTGTAATGTTTGTTCTGATGAATGTTTACTCTGTTGCTTTATTGAATAGTTTGATGATTGAATCGAGCCTGTATGCGAATATGAACGATTAATAACACCTGATTTTGATGTACCAGTTGTTATTTCGGAGTAATGACTACTATCATCATTCGTATTGCTATGACTACGTGTTGATGATGAATCGGTTAAGAGTGTTTGCGATATCGGTGGTGCACTATGTTGAGCTTCACGATAGGATTTCGTTCGTAATAAACATAAGTAGTTTGTATTTGATGCTTGACCATTAGGTGGTGAAGTTTTCAATGTATTGGCTCTATTAACACGTTCTTCATCGTTAGGTATTGTATCATAATGATTTTCTTCTGTAATACTTTGAAATCCAGTTGAGATTTTCGGTACGATACAACCGACCGTATCATATGATGCCAATAATGGCCGTGGTTGGTGTGTAGACGTTAGCATACTACCATCATCGGCTGTTTCAGGTGATTGTTGTTTTTGAACTCGATTGCCGAGTATAGGTTTTTTAGTTGGCATAATATTTTGAATCACATCAAAAGTTTTAACTCTACGTCCACCATCTTCATCAACATCATCATCTTCACTTAATATGTTTTGTTTGGAAACTTTCTTAGTTGACGTTTTAGATTTTACAGGTTGTTGTCGTTTAGGAACTCCATCTTCATCTTCATCATCATCCATACGAGCAAGTGCTGTTTTCCTTTGTTCTTTCTGTTTTTTCTTGGCTTCTATTGCTTTTCTCTTTTTATCAGCTTCGATTTCTTTTTGTTTTGCTACGCCACCATCTTCATCTTCATCATTATCTTTGTTGGCTAACACTTTCAATTTTTCTTTCTGTTTTTTCTTAGCTTCAATTATTTGTTTCTTTTTTTCGGCTTCTAGTTGTTTCTGTTTGAATGTGCCACCATCGTCATCTTCGTCGTCATCGATGACTTGTGGTTTAATAACTTGTGTATATGTCTTCACTTTAGGATTAATATTAGATTTTGATATTCCTCCATCATCATCCTCATTGCTATGAATCGACTTCTTTTTTGTTTTTTCGGCTTCTTTTTTCCGTTTCTTTTCTTCTAATGCTCGTTTTTCTTTCGCAATCACTTTTGGATTAATACCACCATCGGCATCCTCTTCATTCTCGTCGTCGTCATCATCATCATAACTCACATCTGCTCGTCTTGGTATAGGTGGTGGAACTGTACGTTGTATTGGCATTAAACGTGGTACTTGTTTAGGAATTATATTCGATATAGTAGTAATCGTTGGCAGTTTTATACCACCATCATCATCAACATCATCATCATCTTCTTCGTCCGAAAGATCTCTACGTTTGGGTATGTCAGGAGGTGGAGCAGAGGGTACTGGCAGACGTGGAAGATTTTCAGGAACTAATCGAGCAATAATAGAACTATTGGATCTAGGAAACTGATGACCGTTGTCGTTTTCGTGTAAACTGTTTTTGATACTTGAGTTGCGTTTTTTCGATTGCTGACTATTTTTATCTGAAATCTAATCAAAGACTGAAAAATATCATGATTTTAATATTGGTCTTACTGCTGATGGACTTGGAGGTTTTGTTTTCGGATGAATTTCTCGTATTGAAAGACCTTGATTATCATCTGCTGGTATAGAAGTACGTTTTTCTTTTTTCCGGTTATCAGATGATATTGATTCGCCTGGTTGTACTTTTGTCTTTTTCGATACTGATCCGTTTAGATTACGATTCATTGTTGTGGACGATGCACGTTTATTAATTTTTGGTTCTGGCTCTTTAACAATATTAACATCATCATCATCAAGTTCACCAGGCGCAATACAACACTCATCATCATAGCAATGTTTTCGTCGTCGTTGAACAACTTCGTCATATAATGTGTAACAAAATGCTACAATGACAAAAATATCAACAAACAAATATTTTATGTAGTGAACTTTACCAAGCATGACTGGATTTGTATGAGCTACTTCCATATGTAAATACGAAACATATGCAGCATAACCAAGATCTAAATCGAAAGATGAAATGTTTGTGATTTTGTCTTCTTTTACTCGGGTGAACAAAAAAAACTCGAATATGCTACCGAATCTTTCTAATGGTCGTCCGAGAAAACTGCAATCAAGTCGCGCCATGTAAACCAAATTAAGAAAAGTTGCTTTAATGAAACGAATAATACATGAAGCAACACCGAGGAAACAATCTTTTCATTAAAAAAAATAATAATAATCGATTGTTATCGTATAGATTTTTTTTATGCATTTTTTCAATAAGATAAATCTTACCAGCAAAAAAATTGAAATAAACAAACATTGCATAAGCTCTTCGATTATCTAAATTAATTTTTTCTTCGGAATTTTGCATAAATAAAAGTTTTCCAGTTGTTGATGCACTAGCCATTTTTAATAAATACACAACCGTAACTGGTACAGTTACAGCAAGTACTACTTCAAGATAGACCATTTGAAAAGTTATTAACCGAATGAAAGTCAAGACGATAAATATTAAATGAAAACTTATAACAAAGCCCCATGCAATATAGCCAACAAGAAAACCAGAATAATGAACAGATTTCGATACGATTACATTTGGTTTAAAATTTCCTGGGGATGGAACATCATTGTATATACCTTTATATAAATCAGTTTTATGTTTTTTATAATTCTTTATTCCAAAAAATAATTCGAATGCATATATAAGAAAGGCAATAACTGCACTGGTTATTATTTCCAATCTCAATGAAAAAAATCCTTTGAATTCTAAATGAATCACCAAAGAACACACTATACTTAGATACAACGAGTAAAGAAGAAAGCAATTCTTACCAATATTAAATGTTGATTCAATAAAATATCGCAAAAATGATATATGACCTGTTGTTCTTGATACATATAGAAAAACAAATGTACATGCCAAATAATAAAGAAACACAATAGCTACTGTATATGTACATGTAGCTATAGCTGTAAAACGAAAATCTTCATCCCAACAATAAATCCAATCAATAAAATCTTTAACGCGTGATTGTTTTACTTTTCCTTTCAATTTAGTTTCATTGGCAGGATTATCGAGTTTATTCATTGTTACAAATCTTTTAAATTTTCTATTCTTTTCTTCGAGATTTCGTCGGAATAATTTAGTAACATAAAATTTGGTGAATTCTAATTCATCTTGTTGAACAACAGGTGCCAACCATATACTTTGTTTTTTCTTCAATGGAACATAGATCGAATCGTATGCAAAACGTACACATAATTCAGCAGCAATATAGGAAAGAAAGATAAAATGCGGTGTTGTTTTGATTAAACCATAGATAATGAACCATGTACCAAGTTCCTGTATAAAAAAAAGCGAACATGTTCTCATCAAAAGTTCAATATGTATTTAGAATATATTTTTATATGTAAAACTCTGAACTAAGTATGTATCTCATACATCACAGTTTCTCAAAAGAATATTAATTGAAATAAAGTACATTTATTTAAAATGATTTATAGTTCTTTTTAATAATCAAACATTACATTAGGAAATTCAGATTCATTTCAGCGTAACATATATCAGTTAGACTTTGACCGTCTAATCTTCGATTAAATTTATTGATATAACAAAATCGAATAGATTTTTAGTAAGCACGAATTGATTTTTCAACATGGAATCTAACTAATTTATTCATATAGACACCTTTCAATTTCATGAAAATATATCAAGTGTGTGTACAATTCAAGTTGAATTTTTTTTTAAAACTATGATGCACTCATGTCGCTTCTCCACATCGTAACGCTTACTGAAAAGATTAGTAAGTATTAAATATAATAAGTTCGACATTCGGTCAAACTGTTAGTTTAGTTAGTTATGTACAATATTTCAATGCGATTATCCATACAGCGAATAGATCTTCACAGTTAACAATGGAGCCAGAAGAAAATCCTAGAGGGAGCTCAAACCCTTTTTAGATTCCACTAAGGAAGCTCACACTGGCATTTACAGCAGTTTCAAAGTTTCCTAGGCCGAAGCTCAGACGTTTGCTGAGGAAGGTCAATTTCCCCAATCCCACTCCTGGCTCCGTCAATATTCACATTATGAATACAATTATGAATTCCGAGAATCATAGACGGACAATTTTCAATATTCAAACGTAACATTGTTGTCGATACACAACCCGATGTAATTATTTTCTTTTTGTGAATTTGATCGATTTCTATTGTAATTGCATGACATTAATTATCAAGATTTCATATAGAAGTTCGAATTCTACTATCAACAATTGTCTAAGAATAGCTCGATGATAAGTATATGTTTCGGCTTTTCTGTTCGTTTTTTTTATATGTATGATCCTGTAGAATTATGTTTTTGATTTAAAGATTTACACTGCAAGTAATTATTTGGTTTTTTCTTGAAGAAATGCAATCTTAAAAGGTAAATACAAAGGTAATACTTGAATAAGAATGAATATTTCTTGAATGATCTAGGTAATCAGCAAATAGATCGACGAGTGATTTATACAAAGACAGATGGAAATATGTATTCTAATAAGTTTCAAACCACTTGATGAAACCGTAATCACAATATATACTTAGCTTTCGTCTATGAATAAATACAAAAAGTATGTTAGTAATAGACGATTTCCTTGTTGTTAGAAATTCGACATTCTCTCTTTCTCTTTCGCGCTTACTCCTCCATTGTAATGATATACTTCTGCTCATTCTGTATTCAGACAATTGAAAAGTTTTGAACTGCAGAATTCATAGTGAATTGTAATGATATTGTTAGTTTCCTCACATAATTTATAAGAACATATGTCATCTGGATTCAAAATAATTAAGAATACAGAAAAAATTCACATAAGATACTAAACGAATCTACAAAGTCAATACTTGTTTTAGATTAGAAACTATTCAACTCGATGTTAAGAATGTTGAAAACATATGAATAGATGAAAGTAAGAAATATATTTGCATTTGCTTCGTATGATTACATAATTAATCACTTGTATATCATAGACAGCCTTGGCAATATAAAATCAAGGTTACATTGTTTTCAATCTCATACTGTTCGCACATTCAACGATGTCCACGAGGAATAATTTATAAAAAGAAATTAAAGCGTCTACAACTTTCTTGAATCTTAGTTCTAATACGTGTAGTTCTTTTAAATCTCATTAGAAAGTAGAAAATTTCGAGTACACCGTGTCATGAATCTTTAACTCATCGAAACATGATACGTTCTCATAGGTATCGAGTGAAACCAAACTATTTGAGTTTGATCTTGAATGCATAGATTCATTTAATTGATCATATCAAATGTAATTGAAAAACGCAGCGGTTGCATTATACGGTATAGTACATGCACACATACTTAGACACACATGTTTTAAAATTATGCAAACATCAACATTCTAACAAAAAATTATTAATGTTATTAAAAAAAAACATTAGAATGTTGAAATGTTTTCATTAGGAGTATACAATACATCAAGAAATAATACTCAAGCATTTAATTCGGGCTACATAATTCTAGCGCCTTAAACTAGAGATCGACTTCAATGCATGCCCATACTGTATCATCTACTCAATTATCTTTTGTCTTATCTCATTCTTTACAACATCAGTTACTAGTCGTTAATCATTACCAAGGTCAATTTTTCAGTTACGATAAGCAGCTTTAAGACGGCTAATGATTCTTATATAATCATTTGTTTTTAACGAGTATAGGAGAATAAATCGTTCGACAAATAGGTTTTTTATGTTAGATATCAATGCCGACCAATTTCGACTGCTGTTAGTATCAATAGTTAGTATAACTGATAAAGAAAAGCAACTTCCTAAAAACAAAAGAAAGCTCGATGCGACTTGATTAAGATATTCAATCTATAGCAATGCGAAAAACTATTCTGTTCTTCTACTATTATTAACAAAAAGTAAACAAATCAATTTCTTGTACTCGATTCTAGATTCAATGTCGATAAGATTCTTTAACAAATATAGAAATACATGCGCTATGAGAAAACTTCAAACAGAATTAATCTTGTTACTTCTCGATATAAAATAACATACCATTCGAAGTTTGGCTTCTTCTAACGGTGGATAATATCGGGATAATGGTAGAAAACCCATACATGATCCTTCGCGTACAATCGAATATACAATATCACTCAATATATAAAGACAAATGAAAAATCTTGAGAATGCATTACGTAATTGTAAAGACGCTAGTACTGGATAGTATCGAATTCTAGACAAAGGGGAAAAAAAGCATATTTACATTTTCTGAAACAAGAAAGACAATCAACAATCGTGGTTTTCATTCCTACCCAACAAGAAAAACAATAAATATTCGTTCGACTAATTCCAAAAGTACGCCATGATTGAATGGATCAGCTGCTCTGAAAAGTAATTCTTCGAATATTTTTAATACTTCAAATGCAAGAATTCCAAAAACAGTTGCTGTTGTAAAACGATTCGTCGTACGAAATGGTTCAATCGGTGGTATAAGACCTAAATCATTATCGGAATTCATATAAATTGTTTTATATTTATTTATTCTACCTGGTCGACCATCACACATTGTTACGCATTTTTTTTCTCGTTTAACTGACCATGAAAAAATTATTATTAAGCAAATTGCAAATGGAAAAAATACAAGATTTCCTTGACGAGAATTTGATATATGTTCACAACGTGTTACTAAACGAACCGTTTCATTAACTAGTAATTCGAATTTTGTATCATCAGTTAATTCATATTTGAATGATGTAAAATGTATAAGTGTTGTCGTAAAGAATAATACAGACAGAAATATTATGTTCAATATTCCGACCAATGTCGTTCGCACAAGATCACGTTTACTTGGATTTTTTAATGGATCAATATTAGTTGGTAACCTACAGAATAATATTATATATTGAGATAGGAGTCAAACACGAAACAAAAACAGCAGAAGAAATCTAATTCATGTATCATCTAAAGAATTTGGTTGCTAATTAACGCAAAAGAAACCAGAGAAGATTATCTAGTAAAAATCAGAGCTTTCGTTTTTCTAATTCAAACTAGTATTGTTAGAATATGTTCATACATAAAATTTTGACGTATTTCTCGTCTTAATACATTGAAAAAATTAAACATGGCGACAAATTACTTCAGAAAAAAATAATAACTTACAGAAAATCCATGATTTCTTCAGCGATACTTGCACGGTGTTCTTCTGCTTCGGTATGATTCTGATTTTCATCATCATTTTCGTCTTTACTATTATCATAAAATTTGTTGTACACAATCGATATTACAAAGAAGAAGAGAAAAAAAATAAATATATATATACTTTTGTTTAGATACCAAATTTCGTTGATCTTCATTATTCTTTGTTTTTTTATTTTGTTTAATTTCTTTTCTCTTTTTACAACAGTGTATGAAAAGTTGAAATATCCTAAATAGAAATAGCATACACGTTAGTTTTCATGCACACGATCTACATTAGTTTGAAATGTATTTCATTGATTTTATTGTAACCGGTGATTCTACATACATTGCGAAGTACATTCAAGAAAGTAAATTTGACATATAATATGAGCATGTTCTGTTTTCGATTAGAAAATTAACTAAATGAATTCTTAGATTAAAATTTATTATGCGAAAATAAATGATTCGAATTTGATGATGCAGAACACTTGTTGAATCGTTCGAATAATTTAATTAATATGTAATTTGAATACGATTCTATGATATATTTGAAAGCATATGTCACTATTCTCAATTCAATTGCAAATCAATCTCTATAATCAACTGATAGAGTTGTTCGAAGTATGTCAATCGGATAGTTATTGCTAAGATACAACAGATTTTTTATCGATTAGTTGTGTGATAAATTCATCTGACACGTATCGATTCGATAGTGTCAGTAATGTAATGATTTTTAGCAAATCATTTTAACTTAACTGCATTAAATCACCCGTTCGATATCATCTTCTCAACGTAGACATGTAACGTATTGATATAAATAGGATATTTCGTACTAACGAAACCGAATTGATTTCTTACATAGACGAATATCTTCTTGATGCGAAACTGTAATTAGTTATTCTTATAAATAAATAACAAAGCACATTCGAATCATGAAACTCTCCTTTGCAAGTATATTTTGTATCCATAAATAGCCAGAAGATAACAGCTATTCATTTGTTTTTTCTTCTGCCTTCTGTGACCTTAAAAGCTTACATGACGATAAATTTTCCAGTCTGGAACAGTGTCCATCGAATTGGTTTGAATGTAAATCCATAAAGAAGAGCAATGATAGCCATGCCAATGAGTATCTGCATACCTTGTTTGGAAACTAAGAATGATAAAAAAATCAATCACATGTAATTAGAAATCCGACAAGAAAATCTTATGTTCAATTTTTTGATAGCAAAGAAATACTCAAGAAAAAGTTGATTTTATGCATCGAGTAAATAAACAATGGTTTCCTTTTATTTACAAAAGTCATTTATTTTTATTCAATAGATATCGAATCAATCGTTAAATATTCTAGACTTAAGTTATGCAATTTATTAAAACTAAAGGACAAGGTATATAAAGTAATATGTCACTCATGCGATAGGTTTTTTTTTAAACGTATTCTTAATTCTAGTTGAAAAGAACACGTCATGTTGAATATATTGCGTGATGGAACTTGATATTTGAAATCTAATTATGATTAAAATCACAAAAAAAAGAGGAGGAAGAAGAATTGATTGCATCATCATTGACTTCAATTTATGCACGTACATTATAGATTACAAGTGTCGATTCAATTCATTTGTTATTTATTCATTATACCATCCGTATGAACTCTATCAGTTAGTTATTCTTTCTCAATTTCATTGTTTTGTTTTTTCAATAACAATATTTTAACTCATATGATATTTACATGTAATAAATCTACAGTTGAATTAGAATCTGCACATTAGCATACAAGCATCAGACCTATATTTAAATATTTTTCTTTCTTGCGTTTGAAGTTTTCTTTTCCTTGTCTTTTTTTTTAAATATATTTACTTAATTTTTCTTTTATATACAAGAGAAAAGACTTTAACCATATTCTCAATAGTATCCCATGAGGAAAAAGAAAATGAATCTTACTTCTTTCACATACAACACCACCGTACAAAAACGAGCAAGAACACTTGAAACCTGATAATGTATTTATACATCGTCCATGTTTGCCACATACAATATTTGCAAAGCAAAAGTCGAGTACTAATTTTTAATCAACCAAATGAAACAATATATTGTGTATCATTTCAAAAAATCAAAAAATTAAATTTAACAAACCATATTCACAAACATGATCATACTCCATTTGAGGTTCAACATTACTTAATGAACAAACTATTTTATCTGATACCAAATAAGTCGTTAAGATATACACTGTGGACGCATTATTTAAAACATTCCATTCCATCTGATCACACATTCCCTGAATATTTTCTAATGATTCAAATTGATCATGATCATTGTCTGAATCAAGATCATCATATTCATATTCAATAATATCTGTTGTATTTTCAGAAGATGCATCATTTGTCATATTTTGTTCATCATAATAGTCGTAACCGTAATCAACATTAACATGAGTAGGATGATAATGAATTTTTTCTTTATATTTGTTTACATTTTGTTTAACTTTTTTCGAACGTCTCGATATACGTAAACCAGCTGAATTTAATTCGTCAAGAACTTTTTCTTTTAGTTTATAATATCGATTTCGCATTTGTTGAAACTTATCTTTCATACGCTCCCATCGACCTTGATCATCCATTAAAAACTCTGCTATTCTTTTTCCTATAGAATCCAACGAGACAGAGAACGGCATTTATGAACAAATAAAAATATAATTTTTACCTTTCAATAGATGCGGATCTATATCAATCATTAATGATGATAAATTATTTTTCGTTAAAACATGAGCTGCATAAAATAATTCAACTGTATTACGGATTTCCATTAGATTTGAATGATTAGAATAAACAAGATTACACGTATTATTTGCATCGTTTGATATTGATTTGATATCAGACAGATAATAACATGAACCACCTAAACGTCTCCATCCTTTGGGACAACGAAATCGATTTACTGAAAAACAAAAATAAAAATGAAACAATAAATAAAGGCTAAATTCTTCAAATATTGTACAAATATTAACCAGATGTAACTTTATCTATTAGATCGACTGGAAAATCATAACATCTGGATCTAGTATCCTTCGCGCAACATACCATGACTAACAAACGACCTTCTAGTATACGTATCTCTTCTACGAAAACAAAAGAATCGTCAAATTTTTACCCTTGATTTATTCGAATATAATTGATGTTCAATAGTCTTCGAATGCCCCTACTCAACTACATCTAATTGAATAATTGTTGCAGAATTTTCTTTCGACAAAAGAAACAAATTCTTTTTTTATGTGCTTCAAATGAACAATAACAATTGAAGGACTAGACGCATCAAATTAAGATAAACGTTTCAAAAAAAAAATACATGCACATCTGTTCCATCGTAATATACGACGTAGGTTGCTACAGAGCGACTTTTAACTATAATGTCTATCAATGCCTGTCATATTTTATAGTAGATTATTCATGAACAAATAACCGTGACTGTTCATTTGCTTTATAACGTCCTTTTATCAATCATTCAGAAGTCTTTATTAGTAAGTATTATGATTTCATATCTTGTATAATTATGATGCCATTGCTATTAGTCCACCTCATATGAAGTACAGAAACCTTATGTACAATACATGGAATAAATTTCATTTAGCAACGCAAATACGATTGGATTCATTCTAACAATTAAATTCACAAGTAATTTGGGCAACCTTTTTCTTGACATATTTACATGCAAGCGCCCTTCAGCTTCATTAATGGCCTTCATTTATTTGTTATTATTTTTTTCAATAACATACCAGCTTCTTTGATTTTGCCGATGATTGATGGAAACTTATCCACGAGTGATGTAATGTCATCAAGTTCAAGATTTTGTATATACGCTGGAAAAGCACATGTAGTTGGTTCGATGAATAAATTAGCTATACATAACAATACCAGAGAACAGACAATGGACGGCATACGTATATATATATATATATATATATATATATATCACACGAATATTAATGATGACAGGTTGATTGAGAATGAAAAATTAGATAGATCGTTTTGTGTCTTCGAAAGATCAAAAGGATGCTTGTACACATAGTAAAAAAAAGGAGAAGGAAAAAAAATGAATGACAATTCTTATTCTTGACGTCGTTGTAATTCTCTGCAATGATGGCGAGGCCTTTTTGGTAGGATGGGTCGTAGTAAAGGAGGAAAAAAAGAAAAAAAAAGGAAAAAAGAAAAGGAAAGCGAAAAAAAAAATAATAAGGGCAAGTATCTCAGTTACATATGTGGTACAGGAAGAGAGAATGAGAGAGAGAGAAAATTGAGCGTTTTACGAATAACAGAAGAACATGCATGTATAGTCATTTTGATGTCTTATAGAAGCGAATAATGGTTCAGAGTTCAGTAGCATCTTGCATCTGTTCTTCTTTCTCTTTTTCATACTCATCTGAATAGGTATCCGTATAAAGTTAATGATATTGCACACATTCGTTTGTCCGTCCCTCACCGAACATTTTTTTCTATACTAACTGCTGTTGCTTCGTCTATGTAGAATATATGTATATATATATATATATGTACACATTTAGAGGGTAGATTTGTAGGGCAATCATGAAAAGAGAAAAAAAAACTAACGAACATATAAAAGATAATCTCATACTTGTCAAATATCATTAATCATTCAACATGATTCAAATCCTATGATCACTGAGAAAGATATGATAAACATTTCAGTTACTAGAGCGACATATTTAATGACGAATATCAAGATCTTAATCGATATCAAACACAATAATTGAAACAAAATCTAAAGTAAGATAAGTATGATATCCGGAACAATCGTTTCTACCATCGACTTGGTGAGATGTTCTATCGGATTGTACGACAGTTTTTATCATACCGACAAAATTCTATCGGAATTCGACTCACAGAGTTCTATTTGGATTATTAGTATTGGAATCCGATTGAATTCATTACAGGCTCTAATCAAACCATACTATTAGCACCAGTTACTCATTCGTAAAAAACTAATTTAATAGAATTCATCCAAAATGTTTCTTTCTCAGATTTATCTACTTTGATAAAATTGAATGAATCGACTTATATTCGTTTTCTTTATCAGTCGCTAGTGATATTAAAGCGATGCATACGTAGTTTTCTTTTATCAATGTGTGGATATTATTCGTTCTAAAGAAATTATTGTGCAACAGATAACAAGAAAAAAACTTCTGAATTTCACAGCGTATCAGTCTTACACTATTAACGATTCAAACATTGCGTCTAATGTAAGCACGAAAAACAAATCATTGATTGAGTTGAAATATTGTCGATTTGTATTGTAATGATTGAGCGTTTTGATGTATTGTTTGTTCATGGTAATAATGAAATAGTAGACAAGTTTCAAATAATTTCTACTCAGCTGAATGTATGCATACATGAAGAAAAGAATAAACCTCAAAATAAATAATAACTAGTATCATTTTTATGAAATGCATATATATATATATATCATATTCTCTTTCATTTCTCTTTGATTTAAAATGTAATCAATTTTTTCGGATTGTGCATTAACGAAGTATCGAATTTGCTTTTGTTCGAGTCATCTGTACACTAGGTGTGAAAAGGATTTCTCCTCTATCATTTAGATTGATAGTAAAAATGTTGTTGTTTCGTCTTTTCTCTTAAATAAAATGCATGCACTTTTCATTTTCAAGGATTTTTCCTTACAGCAAGAGATTTAATTTTAGACATAAAGAAATAACTCGAGAAAAAATATCAGCATAGATTAATCGAATTATCGTTCTAATTTTTAAAATTCGTTCTTAATCAATAGAAATACTATAATTTACTTTCCATATCAATGTCAATTTTACCAATAGTTGGCACCCTCTGCCGGTGAAACACACGTAGAAAAGCATTTCAAACAAAAAAGAAAAGGCAGACATTGTCAATAGTAATGCTAAGGCAAACAATAAAAAGTATGGTTGAAGATTTCTTATAACTGTCAAAAAAAAAAGATTCATTCGTTGTACTTTATAAAAATGAGCTCAATGTCACGTCTTGATGAAATTGCAGTCATTGACGATGGTGATTATTACACGGATGTAAATGGTTATCAAATTCCACAGAATATACGTCATCGCTTTCGTTCAAATGTAACTGCTGAACTTCTATCTGATAAGGACAAGGTTGAACGAGATAAAAATCAACTTGAATATGTCAATATAAGAAAGGATATTCCGATTCATCGTCGACCTGAAACAACACTGTCATTTTCAAATCCTGATTATACAAATTTAAGTAATGATCTTCGATGTAGTGTCGCTCATGGTCATCCTGTACAACGTACCAGCCATTCAAAGACTGTTCATAATGAAGAAATATTCAAAACTGAATCTAGTAAACAAACAACATTACATCGTCGAAGAAAAGATTGGCTCGCTCGTTGGACAGAAGCAAATATAGTGCGTGATCATCTTTATAAAAGTATACTTGAAGCTCAAAAGAAACCAACGCAATAAACTTAATGAATAAGCTGGACAACAGAGACAAAAGTTTCCATCTTTTATAACGAAAAAAAAAACAAAATAGAACCAGAGAGCGCGCACAACAAGGAGAGAGAGAGAGAGAGAAAAATGAAAGTGAAACCGAAAAAAAACAGAAGCAACTAAAAAAAGAAATAAAATTATGCCAACGACGTTGAAGGGAATACTAAATGACGGAAAGGGTTAAAGTTAAATAATTATTTTTTATGAATCGTTGATCGAAGTGTCGGAAACTCTTCTGTTGAAGCCAAATTAGGTTCTTTCTTTTTCGATATTCTTTGTGGATTAAGACCACTAACAACTGCAACTGTTGAGCTGCCACGTAACGCAGGTGGTCGATATGCTCCAGCTGATGTCGTTGAAGGTTTCGGTGGTTGCTCGACGATTTTTTCTTCAACAACAGGAATATTCGATTGCTTTTCTTGTTTCATTTGATCAATTTTCCAAACAGGTTTATCTTTTTGCTGTTGAAGATCAGTATTTGTATCATTATTATCATCATTATTATTCGGATTATTTTCATCATCATAATAGTCATCAGCAGCATCATCATTATCATCAGTTGTGCGTGAAAATTTTAAACGTAACTGCTCATATTTCATAGTTGAAGATTCAAAATCTTCCCATTCATCTTGTTGCTGTCCATCTTCAACATGAAAACTTTTTTCTTGTTCATTAACTTGCTTGATATTAGAATGAGTTTCAGGAATTTTCATTTTTGGCTGTTTTATAGGATGTTTACGAGCATCTTCAGTAGGGAGTCCTGCACCTGCAAATGCACCATCATTGACTTGGGCTTCTTCGTCGTCGTCATCAATATCGAGATTTTCTTTAAATGCTGATGTTGCAGATGTAACAATTTCTAGAAGAAGAAGAAGAAGTCAAATCAAAGATCAAAGAATTTATTAAAAGCAAACAGATCTTTGTTTTTACCTAACCGTTTGAGTAGTTCTTGATTATTTGTTAACAAACCGGTTTGTTTTTTTGTTTTATTACCCTTTCGATCTTTCTTTTTGAAGAAATCATCAAGATCATCATTTGTCGCCATGATAATGGAATAATAAAAAATAAAATAGAATGAAGAAGAAACGAAATGAAAAAACTTTCGTATGTAAACTTTTTTAATAAATTATTGATTTATTATCGAATATAATTTTACTGTTGGAATAAATGTTATTGATTTTCATTCATTGTAATATATAAAGATCCGATTGGACAAGTATTTTCAAGAGGAAAGAATTGCTTATGGTTTTTAATATTGTTTAACGATGAAATGTGACGGGAAAAAATATAAGTAGAGCGTGATTTCGTGCCACTCTTGACAGACCACAAAATGGAAGAACGGTTGCTCGAAAAGGTTTTCTTTACAGAGTCAAGCATAATCTAAAAGTATAACAAGAGAAAAAGACTATCAGACACTGTGTAATGACGAGAGTGAAATTCAGAGGCATTGCATATATTCACAATGATTTCATTCAAAATTAGTTCGTCCTATATTCAGTGCAAAGCTTAGTTAGTGTAATATTCAAAAAAGTATTATATTGATTACTTTTTATAGATAAAATAAAAGAATAAAGGATAGAAAATGAAAAAGATTATATGCTTGCCCACATACCTATATTCACGCCCTTGAGACAGCTGACGACCTGCGCAAACAAACGCTTCCACGCAGCATCTTTGTGAATGCATTTGGAAAAAACGAATGATTGGTCGGGTTCGTAGTCGTTAAAAAAAGCGTACGCAAAATAGAGAAAGATAGTAAGGTGAAATACGTGTCTTTTCGTATCACCAGGTGACCAAGATGTGTGGTGTAATAAGAAAAAAAAATAGAAAAAAGAAAAAGAAACATCGGTAATACTAAAAACACGGAGCGAATAACAAGCGAGCGAAGGAACGAATCAAAATATTGAAAAACAGACACCTTAAATTCGGTTTTTTTCCTCTTCTAACATTGATTCATTCGAAAATAAATATTAGTCATCAACATGAAGAGAATACTTATATTAGCTTATGTTTTGGCATTTACTCATCAAAGGAAGAAGATTATATTTATCGACAAAATTTTGATGCAAAGAAAAAAGTTTTGCAATACTATAACCATAGCAACCATATTGAAAACCAAGAGATTTTTCATTATGATAGAAATCAACAGTCGTTAGAAAATCTAAATAGCCTATTAGATAACAAATAACGTGCGTGTATTGGTATCCAAATGAAATAAAAAGTTCAAAACAATAACTTACCTACGTATCGTGATTTTTCATCTTCAATGGAGAATCTACTACCATAAGTTGAAGTTTTAGTATGTTCAAGAAAGTCAGAATGATTGTTTTCAATAAATCCTATGCTTGAATACTTAGGAGGTTGTATACTACCTGTTACAATGATAATAAAATAGTTACAATAATCATTCTATTTTGATTAACTAACCAAAAGAGTAATTTCCACGTTCATCAATATATATGCGTAGTTTATTTGGCCAAAGAAGAATTTTTTCAATCGTACAAAAATAATTGGAATCAAATCGACTTATGTTATTTTCAAGTTCATGAGAAGGAATCGTACGCATAAAGTAGACTACAATAGAAGAATCGATTCCTATTTTTCCACGTTTTTTTCATGAAAAACAAGAATTTACTTTGTTTACAGTATTCTAGCCATGTCATATTTTCCACAGGTTTGTTATATGTTGGATCACGTCTGAAGACTAGTTTTTTCCAATATTTTTCATCATGAGACATATAATACAAACGTCGACAAGTTGACGTAAAAGAGAGGAAATCACGTACGTCATTTTTCCATAGTCCACCAATCACATAAAGTGTTATGATTTCAATTATTTCGTCGGGTAGATCAAGTATATCAACGCTCGTCTAAAAACTAATTCAGGTAATTTTTCTAAATATCGAAAAATTGAAAGGAAACTTTATAGTTGATTCTTTTATCATTCAGATATATTTTATAAGCAACTAAATTAATCTAATCTAATATAAACAGGAAATGAAAAAGTATATTTGTACTTCTCTTGTTTAGTCATCTAACATTTTACCATTGCTGCCATGATAAAAATAGTTTTATTAGATGTCTCATAACCTTTATTATCGAAATGATATAGTATGTAACCACTTACAATGAAGTACTGTAAATGTCTGTTTCATACAATGATCGTAAATGATGCCAATCGTTATATTCAGAGTGTGAATATTCTTGTGATACTAACAAGTTAATATGCATTAATAAAATACCGACTGTGATAGCAGACTATATCGGTACATAATATACACTAGTGAACGAAAGTGAACATGAATTATATCTAATTCAATTTGACAATAGGCAATTCATCGTGGACGCGCATACGCCCAGAAATATTGAACGAGAGGAAACATTGTTTTTTTGTATGCATTCAAAGTTTTATTCGTCATATTGAATCTTGATAAGTGATAAGTGTGTTTCATAGAAGCGAATTCTTCCTATGGATGCGTGTGTGTGATGTATCATATTTATTTTATGCGCATAGAAAAAACTATTAATCTTACGCGTGTTTGTTCTATTTACCTAATTTTTTTTTATTATATGAGCACTTTTTATCTTTTCACTTAAAACATCGTAGGTATTATTTAAGAAAATGATTCCATTTTATCTTTGTTTTTACAAAGATCTCTTTCGAATAAACTGATTATCAATATTGGTTATGTTTCTCTCTTGCATGTATCTAATTTACTACTGAAACAGCAGTAGACACACAATGTTCTTTTTGGTTCATTGAAAATCGGACTATCATCAGATAAGCTAGTTGACATCAATGTATATATCTTGAGCTAGATAATCAAGTAGCAAAAAGTAAATTGCCATAGATCACTACGTACGAATAATACGTTGAATGCATATATGTTTGTATCAATACACTTGAAATTTAACACTAATCTATAGACAGTAGTTTTTTTAATAGTGGTCTTGATAAGATGTGTTTTGAAAATAACACTGGAATCGTAAATTAAAGAAATATAATACTGTAATAAATAAAAGCAGGTCATTCGAACAGTGGGGTCTTAGATAATGTAAAGGAATTAGGTGTCTGAAATATCAATAAAGTATTGCAAACAGGGATAGTTTTAGGACGATCACTGGTTCTGATAATTTCATTATCAATTGAAATTACAACACTAAGAAGTGTTGATTCATTCGATCAGCTACTCTCAATTAAAATCAACGTGCTTTTTCTGTAATGCTATTCTATCAAAAATAGTTCCTTGATTACCATGCTAAATTCAAAAGATTGAATTCATGTCGTTCATATACTCGTAAACTTTGGAATGTTAAATTGTTTTGTTAACATTTTGCATGCATCTTGTTGGCAACTAAAACTCCATATAATGGTCGTCGTATAAATTGAATTGGTTTGCTAAGGACGAGTATTAGATACGTTTTTAAAGTAATTTCAGCAAAAGACCGAGTATAAGAGTCAGTCGACTTACGCAAATAAACAAACATGAACTTATCGGCCAATCGTATAACAATTTATATGCATGTTAAAGTTTAAAAAAGCAAGAAAAACTTTCATTCAAAACTAAAATATAGAAGCCTTTCATGGATTTAATAGAGCAATGTCATAACGATAGACTCTTACAGCGACCTCTGTTATTGCACAATAGGATAGAAATTACTAATGATGCTCGTTGATTCGCGCCTTCTATACAATGGCATCAACGAACTTAACGAAAGGAGCTATAACTGTATGTAATATCATTTAAATCGTTTCGTTTAAGACTTATTCGAAAATTTTGATTAGCGTTATCAAAATGGTACTTCACAACAATCGCCCATCGTCAAAGTTCTCGTATGAAAAAGAATACGATGTTAAGAATAAAAAAAAGGGAATAATTATCTATTTCTATTGTAAAACAGAATATTCGGCTATGTGAACCTTCAACAACTACAGCCGATGTTGAACGTTATCGTTTATCGATTACAGATGGTCAAGATACGCATAATGGTTAATTATCAATTGAATCCTTTTCCATAGCGAGCAAGGAAAAAAGAGATTTTATTCTCGTTCTGTTTAGCATGTATATTAGCACAAGATCTGAATAGTTTAATTAAAGAAAAACGATTGCAGGAAAATTCAATTGTAAAGTTGGAAAACGTTGTACACAATCTAACAGCTACTGGAAAGTATGCTTTAATCTGTGATAACTATCCAAAAATTGTACTCATTTCTTTTAGATCCTTTTTAGTCATCCTTGATTTAACGATAATACCACAATCACCAATAACTAGTTTGAGTAATGATAACAAACCCAATACAAATATATGTCCTATCGAAATAATAACACCATACTTACATGGAATGTAAGTATTATTGGAGAAATGAACGTTTTCTTCGATCATTAAAGGAAAAGAAAATCCATATTCGAACACAAATTTTTAGTTGAAAATACATTTCTACCATTCACGTAATTAATTTATCTTAATTTAGATGGAAGATTCGTGCACGATGTTTTTCTAAAAGTTCAATTCGACCACATCCTGTATGTGATTTTGACTTTGTTGATGCCACTGGTGAAATTCGATTAGTTGCCTTTCGTGATGAATGTACTAGATTTCATCCAATAATTGAAGTTCAAAAAGTAAAAGCTTATTTTAAACAAAATATCTTGCTATTCTTAAATGTAACAAGGTTTACGATATTACGGGTGCTCGAGTTAAAGCAGCTGATAAACGATGGAATAGTCTTCGTCATAATTACGAATTAACATTAACGCCAGTGTCAGTTGTTCGATTAGTTGATGATGCTATAATCAATTATAATATTCCCGATATTCATTATGATTTTACTTTACTTCGAAACGTTTCAAAACATTCGAGTGAATCATTTATTGGTAAAAATACGTCATGTTACTCATTTATTTTTCAAAATATCTACTTTTATGTAAAGATATAATTGGCATCATTGAAACATGCTCTGATGTTATCCCATTTACGAATCGAACATCGAATAAAGATTCTGTTCGGCGTGAACTAACAATCATTGATGAAGATACCAGCATGTCAATAACTTTATGGGACGAACAGGTAAAATTATCGCGATGATTTAAATTGAAATTTGCATAAGTAATTTTAATAGGCTAAAAATTTTGATGAAGAATTAGTCGAAAACAAAACTGTGGTCGCATTTCATCGCATTCGAGTAGCTATTTACAATAATAGTACGTAGAAAATGAAGAAAAATATTATTAGTATACGAATCAAATGGAATATTCTATAGAGTATAGTTTATCTGGTCATAAAAATATGATTATGAAAATTAATCCAGATATTCCAGAAGCGAAACATCTTCGAATATGGTATGATGCTGGTGGTCGTTTACCAAATAATCGGATAACAACAGTAGATATTCCAATAGCTTCAGGTCAGATATTCTTATATCGAACTTCGACTAAACGCCTGAAGAAGGAAAACTTTCATATT
Source organism: Rotaria macrura (assembly GCA_900239685.1). Classification (NCBI taxonomy): domain Eukaryota; kingdom Metazoa; phylum Rotifera; class Eurotatoria; order Philodinida; family Philodinidae; genus Rotaria; species Rotaria macrura. Next base: position 34,325 of record OENT01000078.1, on the reverse strand, counting down.
CTAACAGGATAGAACGTGTTAGTTTCGATACTTCAAATGATTTCAGAGTGATATTAATTTTATTGAATTCATTCTTTACAAGACAGTATGCGATTGATTAGTGAATAGTCTTTCAACGAACCTTCTTCAGTGTTGTAACATGAAATCACAAGATAAATTTCAGATCTTAGAAAAAAACAAGTAGAACAAAAACGAAACTCTAATCAAAATTTTAAACCTCATGAGTAATCGATCTAGTTTGAGTATGATCGACCCTTATTGCACGTCAGCAATATATATCTCGAAAATCAAGATGACACTCATTCAATAAATCATAATGAGGTCTACGATAATTTGTTTTATTGAGTCTTCATTTTTGAAATGTCAAGATTCTTCTAGAGTTTTTCACAACAAATTCAGATCTACTTCAGGGCAGTAAAAACATACAGCTTTATCCTGAAAAAATATATGTGCAAAAATTAGATCACAATTTTATCATTAGATTCATTGATAGTGGTTTTACTGCTCTCGCATATGGTGTCTTGATGATTTTAAATATTCAACATACTCGAAGATGTTGTAGTAGATTTTCACTCATGTTTTCGTGTCTTCCAGAAGATAATACAAGAAAAACTTAAACCTTCGAAACTAGTTACTTGGAGATTTAGAACGGTGTTCGTACAAATTTGAAGATCGATTTTCATTTTTATCTAAACATAAAGTATAGTAGTATTATGTGTACCGTTCTATAGTAAAGTCTCGATACCTGACATACGGAAAATTAGAAATATGTATCAAAGACAAATTTTTCCACAACCCCACTAGAGCCTATAAAATAACTGTCATATCTTTTGAAGTACTATAGGACATCTGAAAAGATTTCTTCCTAAGTGCTAGGAAACGTGAACTTCTTGGAGAGTTCGACTGAAACTGAAAATTCTACACTTCAATCTAGTTCTACGAACACGAGTTTCACATGTGATTCTGATCTTCTATTTCAGATGACTGGAAAACTATTGGACAAATTGAAAAGGAAAATCTTGGCCGACAAGGTCGACCAGATTTCGTCATGGTTAAAGCTTTATGCATGCATATTGCGAATGATCGGATCGTTTACACGGTTCAATTTCTTGTATTAGAATTTTTCGTACGAGAGACATTTGTCCATTATAGAGTTGTCCAAATGATGATTGTTGTCGAAAAGTAAACAAATTATCATCTGGTCTTTTTCATTGCGATAAATGTCAAAAAGATTTTAAAGAATGTCATTGGAGTTATTTTCTTCGTGTATGTTAATGAAAATAGATAATCAAAGTAAATCACACGTGAATTGCTTCCTAGGCTGAGCTTGTCGATTCAACGGGTGCATTGTGGGTATCATTCTTTCGTCAACAAGCTCAAGAACTTATGGGTGATGTCAAAGCCGAACAATATGCTCGAGCCAAGGAAAATGTAAGCAATTGAAATTATTCATAGAAAATTTTATCTCATATTCAGTCAATACCGTATCTGTTTCAACTGATGAATGAGTTGAGTTTTCATATCTTTTAAATATCTAATTATGTTCTGTTTTCTAGGGCGATGAATTACTCCTGCAAACATATTTGAGTAAAAATACATTTCGCGAAAAACATTTTCGTTTACGCATCAATGAAGAAACATTTAATGTAAGCATGATATTTATTCAATGAAACCGTTCTCTTATACAGACTAATAGAATGGATTTTTAATAAGTCTATTTGAAAATAGAAGAATGATTTCTTTACCTTATTATACTATTGCATGCCATCTATAATCATGGTTTTATTTGCAATGATTCAAACGATTGAGAAAAAATGATTCGATGATCGTTAAGCAAAGTCTCTTTGTTCCATGACTATTATCAGGAGAAGTTCAGCTGTACACAATGATGACAATTGTCAAAATGACCGGAAAAATTACTGTACACTGTCGTTTGAAGCAATCTGCAACAGTAAATAGCTGTATACAATGACATTAAGACGGCGATGCATTGTCAACATATTTTATCGTTGATAATCTAGTATCCATTCATTTAGTATACATTGAAATACGATGGTATTCGATCGGCTAACAACCAGAGAAAAAAAAACCATCTAAAAACAGATGTTTACATTATTATTGAGCTGACCTTGTTTCTTATTTCCCTCCTATTTCTGTCATTGATGCATCTATATCATTGACCATGTATTTCTAGAAAAATACAACTATTTTCACGTATCAGTTTCTTAAACAAAGCGAATCCTTTTCGTTATGCATGTGGTCTGGTATCATCTTGATGATAGATGAAGAAGGCATCAACCTTCAGATTGTGCATGTGGCAGAACGACATCGATAGATCTTCCATTCATGATGCTAGAATTTAGTCTTTATTTCTACCACATCTTTAAATACTTCACACTACGACTTTCGTGATAGCAAATATATAGACGAATGATTTAGTTGAAAAGGTCATTGCTATAAATCGAATATATTTTAGGTTATATTAGAAACAACATGAAATGCTTTATAATTATTTGAAAATATTTTTCGCACGGAATCATAAAAATCAACCGTTTATTATTAGTCATTCGCTATTATAATAAATTATTCATATTTCTATGTTCTAGGATGTTACTACAGTTAAAATCTCATGTGTATCAATCAGTGATATTGATTTTAGCCAACATGGTCGTCGTTTGATTCAAAATATTAAACATAATTTTTAATCTTAAAATTGCTTTTAATTTGAATACTACATTGTAGCTATAATGAATTTTTCTGATGCATTTTTTCAGTTTATTTTGCATCGGGTGGAAGAAGCATATAACTTCTAAATAAAATGAAGTATATCTTAAAACAAGTTTGAATCAAGCTTTTATTGTTGCCTTGTCATATTCTAAATTCTTTTAAAATTGCTTACACATCACGTGGCAGATGTACTTAGTCTCATCGATTCTAAAACTGCTGCACATGACTAGAATTTCATCCCAGCTCGAATAAAACGATCCGTTGTCAATTACGTGAATACTGTAAAAGACATTACTCCTAACGATTGATCGTTTATGAATTACGATCTTGACACAGCAAAATCCGATCATATCTACGATGATCGTTTATTTAAGCGCCTTAAATGTTCCATATTGAAGTGGTACCTTTGAAATGGTATCGAACGTTGAACAGGCATATTGTTCAGGTCCAAAAAGTCTTACTCAATATTAATACAGAATGTTTTAAAAATTCCAGGTCTGGGTGAAATTTACTGAAATGAATGTTAGAGCAGAATTCATTAATCTTGGTGCTCCTTTAGAAAATCTTTTAGAACAGGAAAAAACGACTCGAAATAGCATAGCTATATATCTAGTTTGCAACATATTCTAAAGAATCAAACATTAGTGTTCCCGGCTTTTTTATTTTTTCTATTGATTGGTTTTATAAAAAGATTTGTCGATGATTTATGAACGAATCAGCAAAATATGCATTAGGATCTTCTTCGATTTTTCTTTTTTTGTAATAAAAGAAGTGATCGATGCACTGACCCAGGAGCAGTAGTCCGGCCGTCGGAAATGGTTATAAACCGGCGTACTACGGCACTGATTTCCACCGTTTTGCGCTTTGATCCGCCGTACAGTTTTACCCAACGTTATTTTCCATTAGAAAACGGCCATTGTTTTTCACACGATGGGCCTTCCATTTTTGGTATGATGAAATACGGAAACGTTTTGTGCTAGTTCGTGTCGTTCAAGAGCGTTGGCCTCACCTTGTTTTTTAACTTGATGGCCAGGAGAAGACTCGCTTCCGTTTCCTGGAAAAAACGACTAACAGCTATGTATAAATGTTCTTTCAATGAAAATGTCTTTGATTATTTCTTTCAGATCTATGGTATCATATGGAGAAGCTTTAAAAATTTTCAACTTAAATCCGCTCCTTCAGAATTCTGTATTGCGTTGTTGCCTCATATTTATTCATTCATTCACTCGTTGCGAATATCTTAACATATGAATAAAAAAAATATTTAGTCTTACCATTTCTGTTATTTTTTCAAAAGAAAAACGGAGATCAGACCATAAAACATAAACGAGCTGACATATACCCAGGGCAAACAACCAGATGTTAAGGTCTGATAAGATTCTGCATCTGATCTTGTAAGATCAGACGAAAAATCGTATGAAAATCGTAGTCTCTGAGATCTTGCATCAGATCAGACATTCAGATTCTTGAAAGATCATACACATTTATAAGATCTTTCCAGAATCTGACTGTGAGAGCTGATGCAAGATCTCAGAGACGACGATTTTTTGTCAGATTCTTGTCAGATTTCACCCATATTCCAAGATCTTGTATGTTGTTCATAAGATCTTGTGTCAGAGTTTTCGACCTGGGTACAATAGGGAATTAATCAAGATCATTGAGCCAATATAGGATTTTTATCAAATCCAGGGCAAAAACTCAGTTGTCAAGATTCTGCATCTAATCTTATATGATTGTGTAAGATCCAAGAAAAAATCGTACGAAAATCTTAGTCTCTGAAATTTTACATAAAGTCGTACGATCAAATTCTTGTTCTACGACTTTATGTAAAATTTCAGAGACTAAGATTTTCGTACGATTTTTTCTTGGATCTTACACAATCATATAAGATCAAATGCAGAATCTTATCAGTTCTTAACATCTGATTGTTTCCCCTGGGTAGATACATAAATGAGGGTAACTTGTTAATCGTTTACAGTGGTGTCCGATCGTTCACCACACATGTAAAGAGGAACATGTTGACGAGACACGGACTTCATCTACGAGAATCACACATGATCGGTCATGAGGTCGTTTCTTCAATATAGACTATAGTATGTGAACAGTATAATAAAACAGCGATACATCGAAGTCTGCTTATTCTCGATTCTACTTCTCTATACACTTATAGAATCTAGTGGAAGATTGTTTGAAATTGATTTACTTTTCAATTACAATCAATACTCATGTCTCACTACTTTCAAATCATATCCCTTGAGGTTGCTTCATATTATCATTACCTATAGGATGATTCTCGTGATGAGTTCGGAAGTATGAAATCTGAAAAGTGCCGTGCTTACTGTCTGTGATTATCAAGTTTCGACTTTTCTGAAAACATAGAGAATCCTAATTTCAACAAGGCTACTCAAAATTTAGATGAATCTATAAAATCTTATTCCTCAAGCAATTTAGAAGAGTGTTTATGATAACCATAGTTCATCGAGAAATCGTTTCGACATTCAATCTGACAAATCAGTTCACTTAACTCTAACATATAATGATTGTGTGATGTTTATTTTCCTAATGTATGCAATTTTTACGTTCTTATATGACATCTATGTTTGTGATATTCGTCTGATAACAATATAGTACGCTCACTCGTTATACCAATCGAGCGTTTTCGTGTTCTATAGATATGTGAAACAATGAATGAAAGAAAGACATTCGTGTACAGCCTTTCTTTTGTTCGTCATTTTACTTTGGATAGTTTTCGAAATTTAGTCACTGGATGTAAATAAGAATAGTAATGCATGAACTATTCGTTTCAGATTGATTTAATATGTCGAACCAAAGACTTACAACTGGTGCTCTTTTGGTAAATTTCTATTTGAGTTTTAATTAACTATTTAAATTCTAATGGTTGGGTTTTATCTTTCAGAGATATTTACGCGGAAATACTTCAGAAAAAGCTGTTTTACAAGTAGTGGTATGTATTCAATGGCAAAAAAAAGAGATAAACCCTTTGTTTTTGATATTCTTTTGTTTGTCAGGGTATTAAAACAATTGATAGTAAAACTGATGATCCATCAACAGCTGCGAAACGTTATCGTCTTATGCTATCAGATGGCAAGTGCACATTTTCATGTAAGAATTCTTTCTACTCTCAAATATATATATATCAGCATGAATTAAATGTAGCATGTATGCTTGGTACACAAATGAACAAACTAATTGAAATGAATTCATTAAAAGAAAATTCTATTGTTCGTATTGATCGTGTTATGGTGAATGCGATCGATAAACAAAGCGGACGGTATGATGCGTTGATCGAAAAATACGATCCAAATGTAGTTGAATTTGATGTTCTTTCTAGTGTAATGCTTATGCTTTATGAACTTGAAGTAATTCAGAGTGATAGTGATCGAATTGGTGATCCTGTTGCACTACCATTGACTGATATAGTAAATAGTGGTAGTAATGCAAATCGATTAGAAGCAACAGAGCATAATCAGACAACCACACCAGTCGCTGCAAGTATGTATAAAATCTATTTTTAGAGAAAAGGCTCTAATCTCTTTCATTCGCGCAATATAAAAATACGAAAACCGACCCAGCTGCTGTTATTAATGACAAGAATAGATTTTCGTTGTATTTTATTTGGTTCTCTATAAGAGAGCACTATTGTAATAGTCTACATAGTGTCATGAGCTGTCAGAAATATGTAATCACCAATCACCTATCATGAATATCTGTTCAAATCTCCAGTGGGAAGTTGCAGGAAGTTTGTGCCAAATACAATCCAGCGCTTGTTGTAGATAGTCTTTCACAAAGTAGCTATTGTTATCATTAGATAACTCTGATCATATTTCTGGAAGACCTAATCGTTCACATATAAAATAACGCATTGAATCAATGTTAATGTCTTGTTGCAATCTGTCGGCTATACTTTATAAGATCGAGATTCAAAGTAAACTTAAACAAAGTTATTAAATCAGCAGCTTAGAAAATCAGAAGGAAAATATCTTCAGAAATTTTCTTGTCCGATCATTGCTGACAGTTGATCCATGCTACTTAAGTTTTCTATTTTCAATGCCAATGTCGAACAATGTTTCCACTACGTGAAGCAGCTACTGACTATCCATAACTGCTGCAACATTTCGATAGGCAGTGAAAATAGCTGACAATATACTACAGAATGATATCTATTGTGATGTTGCAAGTAGATGGTTTTTTTTTCTGCGTCTTGAACATAAACGAGTGATACCGAAAGAGAAGCAAAATATTTAAGATAAAGTCTGATATATAACAAGTGATTCAAGTTTCAGCAAGAGGTTTACCATCAAGCGTACATTGGTAAGATTAGTTAACTTTCCTTCAGCTTACACATAACCACAACGAAACACTCCCTTTTTATCTACGTGATTGAAGTCTCGTCCCATTGAAAGTGATTTATCAATGGAAAACACATGTATATCAATTGATTTAACAATCATAACGTGATGTCATTTTGCTTTGTTCAGCACCAGCACCACCAACAAATGTCATTCGCCAAGGTTCAAAAGCATTACCAACATTGGATGATCGAAATAATGCTAAGAATGCAAATGTTGATAGTAATCGTTCGGCTCCTAGAGGAGGTAATAGTATCGATAAAGAACGAATTATCAATATAGATACACTCAATCCATATATGAACAAGTTTGTTTTCATTTTGTCTTTAATAATTATTTGTTTCAATTAAAAATCTTTAGATGGACAATAAAAGCACGTGTAAGTAGTAAAGGTCAAATACGAAACTATCAAAATGCACGTGGTCCAGGAAAATTATTCAGTTGCGATCTTGTTGATCAATCAGGTGAAATTCGTGCAACTGCATTTAATACTGAATGTGATAAATACTATTCATTACTTGAAACTGGCAAAGTAAAGTTTTGTTAATAAAAAAAAAGAAATCTTAATAATAATTTAGATTTCTTTGTCGTTCAAAGGTTTACTATATTTCTCGAGCATCGCTTAAACCAGCGAATCGTCAATTCAATGCATTAAATAATGATTATGAGATGTCATTTAATTATGATACATGTGTTGAACTCTGCGATGATGATGAAGGAAAATCTATTCCTCAAATTCAATTCAATTTTGTTTCCATCAGTGAAATTGCAAATCGACCCGCAAATAGTGTTTGTGGTAAATATAAAATATAGAATGTAGATCGAAAATTTTTAAACAATGATTGTCGTTCAAGTGTTAATCGGATAAGTTGAAAAATAGTGAGCACTTCATGTGCTCTTATCGAATACCAACTATGACTTGATTTGTGCGAGAGTAGCGAACAAAATTTTCGAAAGTTTCATAAACATTGTAGGTGAACAAAGTAAACTACTCGATTATCTTATATCAATGTGTATCTCTATTGGATGATGACTAGAGACGATTGAAAATGTCAGGTTCTAATGTGAAAGTGATATGAAAATAATCTTTGTGTATCACCAATGTTTTGATGATGTTCATGGTTGATAGAGAAGTTTTCGAAATTTGTCACTTAATCCAAAACATGTTTATTTCAATTATAACAACGGACAATAGTTATCTCAAACTTTTCATTCTTCCCCGAGAATTCAATGACTTAATCAGTTGAACCATGAGAATCTGATATACATCAGTAGTCTGAAATGCTTTTACTAAAAATCGTTTTGTCTTTTGTGAATTTAATATTGGAACTTTTTCAGTAACGTGAAAACAAGAGAACAGCTCTCTTTTTCTTTTGATATAGTAATTTCTATAGAAAAAACTTGTCTCAGAGAAGAAGTCAATTTATGCAAAAAAATATTTTCAATTTTCAATTGTTTTCGTTTAAGATGTTATTGGTGTTGTTAAAAGTGTATCTGATATAGATACTATTATTAGTAAGACATCACAAAAAGAATTCAACAAACGTGAATTACTTCTGGTTGATGAAAATGCATCCATAACGGCAACATTATGGGGTCAACAGGTAAATAGATGAACATGTTTTTGTCTTCCTATGTTGAACATTAAATTTCTATTGTCAAGGCCGAAGAATTTCAAGGTTCATCGAATCCTGTCGTAGCTTTTAAAGGAATACGTGTCGGTGATTATAACGGTCGAACTTTATCAACATTGAATTCAACATTAATTCATCAAGATCCAGTGGAAACATCGCGTACAATGGAATTACGTTGTTGGTATGACAAAGAAGGAAAATCTATGGATTTACCTGATTTATCAAAAGGAGCTGACATCGGAAATCAACAAGCACCATTCAAAACATTTGCTCAAATTAATTCCGAAGGTCTTGGTTTAAATGACAAGCCTGATTATTTCAATGTTAAAGCTATTATTACATTACTTAAAAAGGAATCAGCTGTTTATATGGTAGATATAGAAGAGAGAAAGAAACCAATGAACTTGAGTTGTTATCTCATTTTGTTTTAGATGTGTCCAGAAGATCGATGTGGTAAAAAAGTTGTCGACGAAAATAATGGAAAATTTCGATGTGAAAAATGTAATAAAACATATGACAACTTTAAATGGTCTTATATGCTTTCGGTATGAATCTGAAAATCGATAACAATCGAACCTGTCGAATATTGATAAAATGAAGATAATCGATGAAAAAAAAGCAATAATATTGGCACTTGTTCGAAGTAGCTCTTTAGACTAGAATCTGATATTTTCAATAAGATTTTCTAGAGGAGTTTCTTTCTGATAGAACCTATTGAATCATGTTTATGATTTTAGCGTAATGAGAAAAGAGTTTGAGCCTCTGAAAATCGTAAACATGATAACAATGAAAATATCCATCTGACAATTACTGTAGTTGAGAACTTCTCTACATGATAGACAATTATTGAACATGACTTTTTGTAAAGAATCCATGCATGCAGAAAGACTGGCTTTCATACGAATTCGATAGTTACAACAAAGAAATCAATTATTATTTCAAATATACAAAGTTCGATCTTCATTCGAAGTATTTTCTTATAATTCTGAAATCTATACGTAGTACTTTATGATCACTAGTCGATATTTCTCATATTGATATGATGAAAGAGTTTCATAGTAATTTCTTCAAGAAGATACATGTTTTTTCATATTTGATACGCGTATGATACTAATAAAAGAAGTACTAGATAGTTTTATTGCTATTCTTGACTCTTCTTCGTTCTATTTATATTGCATTCCATATTATTGTTCACGAGCATGTAGCTTTGCCAAAAACAGACAGAAAGAGTGATCTATCGAGAATTTTAATCACTGTAGTATTGTTGGTGAACTGGTTCACGTCATTGATGGAGTCCATCAGGTTAGAAAATTTTCAATCGATAGAGAACGTTAGCAACAATTGAACTAATTAGTTACTCAACATAGTTTTAACAATAATAATTTAGAATTATTACATGCCCAACAGATGAAGAGACTAATTTCTTTTTGTGTAACTGTTTACAGTAAAGTATGGAGAAATTATAAATCTCAGATAAATCCTGCTCTATACTTTGATATTTATCTACTTTTGAATTGTCTCATGAGTCATTCACCATTAGGAAATTATCGAAGTGTTGACAGTGTTTTACTTGATATTTTTTTCTAGAATTATCGAAAGTAAATTGTTCTATCATGCAAATTTTTATTTTCCAGGCTGAAATCTCAGATTCGACTGGCTCTCAATGGATAAGTGCATTTCGTAATGAAGCTGAAGTATTACTTGGTATTAGTGCCGATGAATTCGGTAATCATAAACTTAATGTAAGTTAAATGATGAATGTCATTTGAAGAAAAACAAAACCGTTATATTCATACAATGTACCACTTTATTTTCTAGCAAAATGAAAATATTATCGATGATATCATTCGAAATGCAACGAACCGTGAACGAATTTTTAAACTTCGTGCTAAAGCTGATCATTATAATGTAATTTTATTTTACATATAATATATGTATTTCGCAGTTGTGTCAATTCTTTTAGGATGAACGAAGAATTCGGTTTACTTGTATGCGTATTAGTGATATGGATTGGTCATCACATGGACGACGTTTACTTGAAGAAATCAATCATATGGAATCTATTCGAAATTGATCAGATATTATTCTAATTATTTTTCTTTCAACATATTGTCATTGATTGTACAGATAGAAATTTATCTTTGATTAATCTTAACAGCTTCTTTTTTTTTCATATGTAAATGACCAAAGACAAAGCTTGATAATAAAGATATGAATACAATCACATTTTTTTTTGTCAGAAAATAAATCATATTGACAATTTACAACTTATGATTCAAGATTTTTTGCAATTGATTTGCAAACAAACACGAATGATTCATTATGTGTCGTTAGGAATAAAAGAGACAGACGTTCTATATATAGATACTTTCGAATGACTTTCGCATGAAGAAAAATGTCATAGAAAGTGTGGTATTTTTTATGAATCGATTGATATCAATGAGAAAAGCTTTCAGAATAATCCTTATGCGCATTAAATCAAGTAAGATCGAGTAGTTTGATTTGCTTATGAAAAGCAGAAGATCTTTTCCTTCTATCTATTTTGAAAGAATATTTCAACACTTAATCCTTTAGAGATGCACTAGCCAAGTAACTCATCTATTGAAAACGAGGTCTGATTGAAAAAGGACCTGGAATACGAACGACATTTGCTAGAACATCTTTCACAATGAATCATAAACTTTTACTGAAGTTTCTATATGTCGGACATCAATCAGTACTTTCATAATTAAATATTCGATTCAGGTCATATGTCATAAGAAAAAAAACCAGATTCAATTATCTATTTCATGAACTATTGTCAAATGTAAGTCAAATTTAACAACAAGCTTTTGTTTGCTTTTCATCTGTCTTATACGTATATGAATGATTCATATTTAGTAAAACGCTCATCATACTTAATGAAGAGTGTTAAAAAATATAATAACAAGATTCAATAGGACTTCGTTTTTTTGTTTTTTGTCATGTAGGTATTATAAGATGTAAAAATATGAATGCCTTTGAACATGTCATCATTTAATATATTTTAAGTTGATGTTATTGTAAATGATATTCATCAATGACAAATAACAAGAATATCCCTGGCGTTCTCTATTGTCAAATATTATTTCCTGTATTCTGTGACAAATACAAACAAATGCATCCCATTGATAAAAACTTGAATTATTTGAATGTGCGTGATTTAGACAGGATAAGAATGAAAACAATAGTATATATATATATATATATGCCTGTCATAAACGTTCGATTCTTTATTGAAATATATTCATCAATCTGAATGTGAACTAGAGGAAAGACCTCGTAGATTTCCATGTCCGTCGTATTATTTAACCTGATTTATTTTGATAAAATGACTAGATCACGTAGATTCCAATAGGCAAATATTTTGCTTAAGCTTTTCTTTTTTCATTAAAGATAATCCGATTCACATGGCTGGATGGTTTTGTTGCTATTTAATTTTCTTTATATGTCTGTTTAATAATATAAACATGATGATATTAACCGATCAACATAATATCATAAAACGAAATACTGGTTCAACCAATGAACGTCTTTATCATATGCAAAAAGAAAATCATCCAAATCATATTAAATATCAAAAACAGACACTTGTCTCGCCGGAATTTTTACGTTCTCTTTGGCTTGAATTATACAATGAACAAAATAAAAAAACATGAAACATAAACAATCGTAAGTTAAAGCCTCACTTTTACCTTTACTCTTCATCTATGTACTCTAACTTATCAACAAAATAAAACAAACAAAATGAAAATCAATTCATTAGCATTCGAATCTTTTCTTTTTTTTTAATTTCTTTTTCTTGATTGAATTGTATTCATTCTTTCGATCGGTGATTTTGTTATGTAGCATTGTCCCAGTTGAGATATTTTACTTGCAAACGATTTCCAAACATTGAGAAGCTTTAAAATAGAGCACATAAGAACTAATCGAATATAGTTTCTTTCGTAAACATACGTCTGATGCTCCCTTCGATTGACTATTACCCAGGCCACTTAGAATATAAACAAACGCTTCTAAATTTGCGTAGACCAATTGCGTTTCAATTTGTACACATTGAAGTGAATGTCTATTCCGTTTTGCAAGTATATCAAGATTTTCGTTCTAATGGAAAAAGAACGAAATTTCATCAATCTCATATTCAAAATCTACAAGTTAGATGTAATTATGATCGTAAACAATTCTCTGATATTGATCGGAGAGTGCAACGATCTGATAGTATGTTGTTCGGTATTCGAACAAGAAATATAGTCAAGTTTAAAATAAAATGTTGTGCTATCCATAGACATGATATATATATAATGGCAACTATAACAACTGCTAATATTGATTGTTTTCGAAAATCGGATTTTTATCGTGCTTTACAATGGAATTCTTTTCAAATCATCATTCTAACCGCATTACAAGGTTGTAAAAAAAGAAACATTCTCTTGAGAATTTGTTAAAAATGATGTAACGACAAGTTCATTATATATCTCAGCAATAATTCATTGCTTTATATTTAAAATCTGATGTTTCTCTAAACGATCACTACGAAGTGCTGAAATGTGTTTCGATCAGTTCAAACATTTCTATGAATATTTCTTATGTACCATTGTGTCAAGTATAATATCAGAGTTACTCAAAAGTACATGTATGTATTCTTATTAAAAGATAGTTCTTGTCAGAATAAAATCAATATGTCTAAACGACTCTAGGCATGAAGAAAAGTTTGAGGCTTCAAAATTTCAATTAGAACATATTTCCTACAAATGAATTGAACCAATCTGTCTTCTCTTTCATGCATGAAAACTATGATTCTTAATTTGTGCTCATCTACAATGGAATAAAAAATTATTTATGTTCTTTCATACGAACTAAAGATTTGATAGTATAAATTCATGAACAACATGCAGCGAAGATTATTATCCTGAACGGGTGGAATTCGAACAAAACAAAAGAATTTATTTAACTCTATCACCCCATGGTACAACCATTTTGTAAATATCTTAATTTCAATTTCATGAGATTTCTATAGAATATTTATGCATTACTTTCACTGATGTATCAGTTGTTGCTGTTGTTCCTGAACGTTTTTGTTGACTATTTACTTTTTTAATAGCTTTTTGTTCATTATGCAATGCTTCTTCAAGTCGGTTACATAAATCCTATGAAAGAATACAGATCAACATGATAATTACAAGAAAAGCTATTTCTCTTATAACTTTATATGCATGAAGTAATTCAATTAACATATCGAGATGATCATTGATAACTTCATCGTCACGTTTACATTGTTCAGTAATTCGTTCGGATATAGTATTCATTTCAATAGGTAAATTAGCAAGGCCAATTTGAATTGTTGGCCAATAATCATTGGGACCTGTTGCCCATCGATCGATCGTAGTTGAATCTGAGCAAAGTACTCTTAATAAAATATAAACGACAAGTATCAATTAGTTTTAATATAAATATTAATATTTTTACTCTAAAGTTTTTTCAATATTTGCAAAATCATTGGCATTTTTCAAGTTTTTCTCATGAATACCTTTCAGACATCCACGAATCAGATTTAATTGTTGATGAATGAATGAGATATGTGTTTGACTCGTGCGAAACATTTGTATGCCTTCGAAATCATCTCCGTAGGCCTACGAATTTTATTTTTAAAAATAAATGATTCAATTTTGTTTCTTTTATTTACATAGAAGAATTCGATAGCTTACTTCAATAGTAGTATCAGTAGAATTCGGTGATGGTTGAGTATCAGAATCGAATTCATCGAGAACACTTTTATATGTAGCCTTCATGTTATCACTACACGACTAATGTAGAATATTCGTTAAAAATTCATTTCATCAATGAAATATACGAACTGTTCCTTGAAAAGTGAGAAAAAACTTTATTATTTCTGCATCGCAGAAAGTTGGATGACGACATAAAATTTGAAGATATCGTTGTAATGATCGACGACGTTCTTCGATGAATTCTTTATCAACTAGAGATACGACAAAACCAAAACAATAAAATATAAAAGTTGTTTGAATAATTGCCGTTATGTTAATTATGAAGGACAACATATAATGAAGTGAGCGCAAGCGTGAGCAATTCTATCGTTTTACAATCAACTAGTTTAGAAAGAAAAATGCAGCTCGAGCAAAATCGACAGACAATGACCATAAACAGTTTTCTTCGGTGGTAGTGTTGGTATTATTCGATAGGGATATTTCGAAGACAATAATTCGTGCAATGCAACGAAATCATTGTAACGTCGTGAAACTTTATTTTTTTGACGCTATTTCATTCGACAGAAAAGAAAAACGGACGATTTTTTATTTGAACAGGAAAAAATATCTGAACTTCATACCATGCTAATAACTTCATATTCAACATGTCGTATAATAATACCTGAAAAGTATAATTTGGCATTGAACAAGATTTTGTCTAGTAAAAGGAAATGATTTATTGCCTTTTTTCTCAGGTACTAGTTCAACATGAATGGTATCCAATGAACATAGATCATTATAACGAAAACAGAGTGTATCCTTCTTTTGATGCTCTCGAAATAGACGAATCAAACGGTCTTCTAAATTGTTTATACTATCCATGGTTGGTATTGGTAGTTCTAAAATATGGAACAAAATCGTTTCCATCTCACAGACGGTATATATCGCACCTCGATTTATGTAGTTATTCAGTAGTTTCTCATCGATAGGCTTTCCTTGTTGACCAAGTGCCATTAGAGCCAAACATTTGTAAAAATCATTACGTGAACTGATAGCACTTGACTTCGTAACACTACACCAAATCTTAAGAGAATCGAAAAATGAAATGTTAGAGACATTTCCTCGACATATCTCATCGATTTTTCCAAAAAGTTTACTTGATTTAAAATGCTATTTGTCAATGAAGTCGACTCAAAAAGAGGTACAAATATAGTGAATGTTAACATTTCCAACCCATGTGCACTGATCATTTCGAATAAATCCCGATACATAGTCGGTATAGAACCTGTAGTATTATACGCAAAACGAAATATGTTACCGATCGATCGATTCATTTTTCACATTACCTCCACTTAAATCCATCGGGATGTTTGCAAAACACAAATCTTGTCTTGTCAACTTTGTTTCAAGATGAAAGAAGACAAAAAAGTAGCAACATCTTTATCTCAAAAGATAAAACATATACGCACGAAAAACTTTAAATAAAAAACCTGTTCGGTAGATGTCACTCATGTACCAATCTAGAAACAAGTGGGTTATTTTTTACTGAATGCTTTTTTTATAATTCAACGATGTATCTTCTAACTATGATATAACATAATTCTATATGAAGAATATATATTTTCTTGGCATATATGAAAAGAAACATGAAGTCCTGATAGCTACAGCAACGAACTCGATTGAGCAATGGTAGCATTCTTCAAAGCTTTGTTTACTTTATTCTTATCCTGTGGTTTTCAAATTAATTCGATTACAGAACATTTTCATGGTATGTGATGGCATCTGATAGTGAACTTGATCGAAATGCTATTTTTGAAAAGTAATCTCGTTCTGTTTTCTTGAAATTGCCGATCATTAATGAATCTGAGTGATTTTGATTCATTCAATTAGATTTGCCTCGATTAAACGAATGCACGATGAAGTTGGTCGAAAGCAAACTGAAGACTATCAAAAGCGTTTACAAAAACTAAAAGAAGAAGAAGTAAGTTTTGTAAAGTAATCTTTATCCGTAAATAGAAGACATTGAATTGTTTCACTTGAACTATGATTCTTAATCGGTTCTTTTACATGAGAACCAATTATAGATTATCATTACTTTTATATTTTTCTAGGAATTCGTATTGATTAAACCTACATATATATTTTTTTGTTTAGTCTAACTATATGACTAAATTATTATCTCAACAAATCTCAAGTCGACCACAGCAAGAAATGTCTTCTCGAGTTCAAAATTCAGCACGGTAAGTTTGTTTTATGCAACTCTTAATCATTTTTCGACTCTAGCCCATTGTAAATTATCAAGAGAGACACAAAAGAACATGACATATATTCTTTAGATGTAAAAAGAATCTTTTCTTTTTTAATCGAAAAACATATCTAACGTACGTGGAGATAACGATATTGACGTTCTTTTAGTTCTACTGTACAGATATCTTCTTGTTTTTCTAATTCGTGATTATCAATTTTGAAAAAATTCCCTTTTTTTCTCTTTAGCCGTGATTTATTTCTCACATCCAAAAATGGCACACAGGAAACTGATACGCATCAATCCCAACAACAGTATACCTCATATAATAAAGTAGAATAAATTGAACATAGTCAAATTAACATTGATCTATTACTTGAATTTAGTCTACAACAAATCGATCGACAACCCATCATCAAGATACACACGACAATGGAGATTATGAATGGAATATTGATGATGATATTCAACCATTAAATATTACTGATAATGATATACTCGATGAACGAATATCAAATCGTGTAAACAATGATGATGACAATGAAGATTCATACATAACTGCATTTCATCAATTACTTCACAATCATCAACAACAACAACAAATGATGGCTCAACAAGAACAAGAAAATATGCTATCCACTATATTTGAAGCATCTTGTGAAGATGCAACACCTATGACATCACTTGTCGATGTACATCAACCACGTACACAAATATCACCACCATTACCATCGATTCCAACATATGAAAACAATGCTAGTGATGAGGAAGAACAAGATTTGGAAGAAGAACAAGAAGAAGAAGAAGAAGAAGAAGAGGGGGAGGAGGAGGAGGATGAGAATGATAGGGAAACTCATCGTCCAAGAGCACCATCGTTTAGTGTTATTGATGAAATGCCTGTCTCAACAATATTTACAAAAAATGAAAGTAACATATTTATTGTATTCACTTAATAAGTTTTGTTTGAATACATTTTTTTTTCTTTTTCCAGATTTAAAGTACAGTGAATATATCCTTGAAAAGCTTCAAACAGAGGTAAACAATCATTTACTATTTGCTCTACTTTTTTTTTGCTTTCTATCCTCGCTATTGAAATTGTATGCATACGTAAAAGCAAAGCTGATATTTTTCTCTTATGATTCATTATTTTATTCGATGAAAAGTAAAAAGAGTAAATGTCAATAATTTATTAAAAAATAGAATAGTGACAATAGCAAACACAATTCTATCCTTTTTTTTTCTGCAGACAATTTTTTATGATACGTATAAATAGAAAGACGAAAGCTTACTTCTCGAGATAGTAGACATCATTATTCATAACTGTGACGTACTGTTTTTTTCTTCCTTCATCGAAGAAAAGAAAAAAAAACCCAGGAATATTCCGTGTGAAATCATCACCCCAACATAGACTTTATATATTACAACATACATCTATTCATTTATGGTTGGTTATATTTATAACAAGAAGAATAATTTGCTTTAATATATATATATATATATACATTATCATTCTGCGTCTTACGATTAATTTTCAATATGACATCTCAATTTGAAATTAACTCGTCAAGAAGAATACCGTTAAACGGCTGCAAGATTGACGATTCAAAACATACAGAACGTAAGTTCAATGAATAATGGTACATGTAATCAAGTACCTTGAATCTTAATAAATATCAACATGGATATTATTTTATCGTTCTAGTTCAACAGTGTTCAGTCACCAATGCTTCCTCTTCAAATCTAGGATACTCACATTCAATCATTGAACATAATCTTCAATGTCCAATATGTCTCAATCGTTTCCGTGATCCACGTACATTTCCTTGTCAACATGTGTATTGTTATTCATGTCTTAAAACACTCACGTCATCGAAGAAATCACGTTCGAAAATATCTTGTCCGACATGTCATCAAAAATCTTCATATAAAAATACTGATGAATTTCCAAAATCATTGATTCACAATAATTTACTTGATTTAATTCCAATTAATTATGATATTAAAGGAAAATGTTCAAAATGTGCAGAATATACATCGTTAAACTTATGTCCATGTTGTGATTTTCATTTATGTCGAATATGTTTTGAAAATGATCGTACGAATGTATTACAGAATCTTAAACATGTATTTCTTATATGTTCGAATAATCTTGATCATTTAAAAAGAATAACATCGAGTGATTTAACTGGTTTATTACATCGAACAGATGTACTATTACATCAATCTCATACTGTTGCATTTTGTGATATTCTCTCGATATTCTATGATTTAAATCTCATATATCAACAAATTAATAAATTACCAATTACTAAATGTAAACGAACCAATGAAAATGAAAATGAAAAATCATTGGAATTAAAACGTATACGAATTCAAGAAACTGATTGTTTAGATCAGAAAACAGAAATTTATGATGATGATGATATTATTTATATTGAAACAATAAATTCGAAATCTGCATCAACATCCATTGATGTGTAGGAAGAAAAAACATAGTCATTGAAACGAATGAAAAAATAATCGTTTTCTTTATGAATATACATCCCTCGCATTATCTAGTCTAATGTGATTTTAGTTTGTTTTTGTTGTGCTTTAAGAAAAAATATAAACAAGAATTTAGATTAAAAACAAAAACAATGAACTATATTTTGTTTAGAAAGATGAAACATTAATTAATCAAAATCAAAGAACGAAAGAAAAACGACCATTTTTAAAAAAACGTCAAGGTCTTGCACATTATCAAGCACCACCAAAACGTCGTCAAGCATGTCCAAAAACAAGTGATACTACTACTAACAGTAATAGTAATACAAAACATGAGGTAAAATAAATCATATGGAAAATTTCATTCGATCACAAAGAAATATCTCTTCGTACACATCACGAGTAATCTTAATCAATGATGAAACACATATCCTAGAATCTCAACATTTCTAGGGAACAAATTTTAAGAGAAATAAAACAAAACTTTCAGAGTAGATTAATGTTTAATACGAGATGAAAATTTTATGTAGTATCAGAAAACTTTTTAACGCTATTTTGCACAATATATAGATTAAGTTAATAAAAAATGACATCGTACTTTACGCATACATTTATTCAATTTTCGTTTTTCAAGAACTATCCTCCTGTACTAAGATTTTTCAATAAACTCTGGTTTCTCTTACATTGCGTGAGTTAATCTTCATCCTATCTCATCGATCAGACATATTTACATGTTAATCATATCTCTTTTTCTATAACTAAAAAACATACAATCGATCATTAGACAGTAAGATAAATCTATTCTAAAGATACTAATTTCTTAGTTGAATCCATTTCAACGTGATGAGCAAAATGTTAACTGCAAAAACGTTTCATACATTTCGACACGATCCTACCGTCACTTAAGATCTAATCATTAACAATACGAAATAGAATTCATGCTATTTCGATACCAAAATGATGATGACTACCTTGCATCGATATGTGCATTCGATAACTTTCATTTATTGTTACGATTATTAATGCATTCTTCAATCATAATGAATGATTAACAACTCGTTTAATAATCTAGAGATGTAATTAGAACGAAACATGCAACGTACAGTCACAATTGTATTTAACTATGTGACATATATAAACAAGAATTCGATGTGATTAAATCATTAAAGAAATGATTCGTTTAATTATTTAGCAATCAACGATTTGTGAAGAACATTTTGTTGACTTTTTATGAGTGTGCAGCTTTACATTATCTTACTGAATAATTAAATCGTTTACAAAACGCTTGTGTTTACCATAATTCAGAACTACTGCCAATACTTCTTTGATGCAGTGATCGTGATCCGCTGTATTATTCTCAAATAGAACGTACATTGAATTATCATAGATAAATATTTTCATCGATTGTCTCCGTTAGCATGGATGATTATCTTCTAGACAATTCATATTCAATCTGTTTGACAATTGTAGACTTCGTGAATATTGTCGATGTTTTCATTGTACAAAAGAATTCGTATTGTGTTTTTATTTTCGAACACGGTCCGTATTCAGCTTACAACCTACTTTTCTCTTTTCCATCATGATCATTGTATGGTGATGATACATTTTCTCATCTCATAAGATCTGAGTTGAAGATCCTTGTTGAGCTTTCTCAAAGCTCGTGTTTGAGAAATACCTAATTCACTGACAAACGTTCGATTAGGTATCCTATACCATCGATTCAATCTTTAATAAAAATGGTAAAAATACAATCGAGTTCGAAAGAAAGTTTTATAGAGAACTTCGTTCAATGTATTCTTATTAAAACTAATCAGATTTGAAGGATGTGAACTAAAGAAGATATCTCCTTGTTTGGCAATATATCTGAGAGTGACATATGTATCAGTAAATAGTCTATTCATCTTGTTTTCCAATGTAAATACAACTAAGATTCATTGTAATTAATTAAAGTAAGATGAAATCTATAGTAAAAGATGCTACTAACTGGAAGTTTTTCTCATATGAATAGTAGTAGAAGAATAAAATAGTTATTTGAATCCGATTCTTCAAGTCACTTTTTTTCAATTCTATTCAATAGCTTGGAATCGTTTCAGACTTGTTCACAAATTTACATTCCTATGGATATTGATCATTAGATCTTGTTTTTATTTAGAAATACACATTGGATACATGAGCAATAGTCAGTTCATATTGTCTTAATCTTGATAGTTTATGACACGCAATTATTTGATTAGAATCATTCATAAAAGTTCAACGAATCGTTTTTCTTGTCGTCAGATTTTAAACTCAATAAAAGTTTCGTTTCAAGTCTAGTATAATACTCGCATGTATGTGATAGAATACGAGTGATGAGCTTCAAAGAAGGTGAAACTTATTTTTAGAAAACTTCTAGTTTCTAAGAAATTGATAAAGCTTCGTAGATTAATCTTCTGTGTGTTTTTTTTTCGTGCTTAAAAAAAATTAACAAAGCGCCTACAGAATATTGAATATAGCATTTATCTTGAGTATTTAATCGACTTTCTAGATTTTAACATCAAAGCTAATGAAAATCTATTGCTATTTAGATGAGATCAGAAATTTAAGAAGCCAAAATGAATCTGTAACATCCTGAATATCAGAAGATAACGATATTGAATAGAACTATAATCCGACAATATCCAGAACAATTAGCTTCCTTGTCTATGGTCGTTCGAATCGATTGGGCATTGATTCTTATATTTATGATATCGTGTATGATATGTAGTCAGTTTCAAAAAATCAACTGAAATCGATAGAAACGTTTTTTTTTTGAAATTTTTGAACTTATGCCAATTAGAATTTCACTGATAAAGTATTATAAATACTCTTCGAGCGAATCCATGACGTTCATAGAAAATCAAACAACGATACAAATCATTAGTTTATGAGTCTCTCTAGTGAAAAACATGTTCAGAAAAAAAAAAGAAAATTCAATGGAGCAATTGTTACTCAATAAAAGTGAGTAAAAATCACACAAAACAGAAAATAGTCCCGTTTCAAATGACTTTCATTCTCCATCTGGGCCTTTTTTTTAGCTGAATGAATTCTCTTGGTATCACAATCTTTGAACTGTCACCATACCGATCATGGCATTTTATTCGTACTTCGCAAATATTTGAGTTCCATTGATAAGCTTTTAGAATGTTGTGAGCAACAAAAACATTCTTGACGCGAGACATATTTTGTATTTATTCTGTCCATGTGTGCTGAAATCATAATCATGGCAATGTTGAATAATTTCTTCATTTTTTGTATACCATTTATTAATCATGTTGGAATCTAAATTTTCTTGAGTAAGAAAATGAATGTTGTTCGATTTCTTTTGTTCATTTGAGAAACAATGTTTTTCTGGGTGAGTAGGTTTACTTCGAACCTCTAATGGTGTTACATGAGAATAGATCGTATTCAATATATTTCAATGAAGTCAGCAAGTAGTCATGTTTTGTTTTGTCTTTAGACAATTAAGCGACCAACAAGTGCTAGTAATACAAGTAGTAATACTCGTTCGGCACCAACGAACCAACGTATACGTTCTAATTCATCATCATCATCATCGATAATATCGAATCGACAAACATCTACAACATCACGTGCATCATCAAAAACAAAATCAAGCAAACCAATAAATAATCTAAATTCAACAAAAAAAACTGTTCCTATTTCAACACAGAGTAATTTATTAGGTAAAGTTGATCTAGATGATGAAGATGATTTATTAACAAAATATCAAATAAAACAAAATCCAATCGAATTAAATGATAACGATAACGATGATGAATTTACATCATCGATGAATAAATTTAAGTCTAATATTCAAACCATGATTGATTCAAAATGGAATTCATATAAAACATCGTTTCATCACAATGAAGATGAACAACTCAATGAAAATAATTACAATCATCACGATCATGATGACAATAATAATAATAATAATAATAATGATGATGATGATGATGATGTATATTCAGCGAATCGTCAACGTACATCAAGTCATAGTAGTGCTATTCGATCGAAAATTTCATTAGTTCAGCATAAAAAAAATGTATGAATATGAAATATTATTTATTTTCTTGTTTTACCATGATTGCTTATATTTTAAGGATTTAGATGATTTTGAAAAGCTTGAACAGTATGCCGAAGAACATCCATCAATGATCAGTACAGCATCTTATGTTGATAACGTTGTCTTTAATGTAAGAATTTATATTTGAACTTGATCAACTTCTATTGATCATCGAAAGATAATACTGATTCGAACTCATGTTGTACCGTGTAAGAATGTAGGGAAGAATGACTAACAATTACAGACATGGCATGAGAATTGAATGTATCCTCAACGGAATTCAATATCGTAATGGAGAAACATACGTTTCAGTTGAAAATTTCTTTGTATGCAAAAACATATGAAACTTATTTAAACGCATAATTTTCTCTTGGCCTTGTATTTTTCTATCTATAGATAAAAATCTGTTAAAAACTCAGTAGAAGAGTCGTAACTTGGTCACGCGCATGAATTCTTTTATTTCTTTTCGTATTGTCACCGATCTATCTTAATACTTCGAATGATTTCATTTTCAATCCATCATTGAGAGAAATTTAAACAACAACATTTTACTTGAAAGTATTTTAACATGTCAACAGCACTGAGTCGTTGAGATATTTTGAAATCTTTTGATAAGTGACCTAATTAGTTTAAAACTTGACTTCAAAGGTTTTCCTGAAAAGACTGAAAGCTAATCTTCAGTGTTGTTTTTTAGTTGGATGAAGAGAGAGAGATTGGAGCAGAGTCCGTCAGATTCTTGCTAAAAAGAATAAAAGGTGACTATCAATTGATCATTAAATGATCGACAGGAGACGGGTGCCAGTATATATGAAGTAACCATGTATGTTAAAAGTAGTTCGATTCAGGCCTCGAGAATGATGGATAGAATGTGATATAGTTTTGGCATTTCTCAAAGATCTTCAT
This sequence comes from Rotaria macrura, assembly GCA_900239685.1. Taxonomy (NCBI): domain Eukaryota; kingdom Metazoa; phylum Rotifera; class Eurotatoria; order Philodinida; family Philodinidae; genus Rotaria; species Rotaria macrura. The sequence goes on along the minus strand of OENT01000078.1, from coordinate 10,155 downwards.
CAATGTAATTGAAGTTCAAATCCGAACTACATTCTTGATCACATCAATTTACCTCACGCAATATTCTTCTTTTTTATGCAAAGAAAAATTTCATCTTTAGAATGATCAACAATCAAAAACAGTAGATATAGTTGTCAATCGTTTAATTCATTATCACAAAGAAGAAAATGATCTGAAACATGAAGAATCCAATGATCTATCAATAACAACGAATCGTATTCGACAACGCAAAGTCATTCCGATGAAAACTAAAGTTGATACTCGTATACAACAAATAATAGCACCTAACATTACAAGTGATCATGAGCATGATGATGACGATGATGACGATGAAGATCATAAATGGGATGATATTGAAGTTGCTAAAGTCATTCCAGTCGTTGCCGATGAATACAATAGTGATAGTGGTATAAGTTCATTTAAAACTGATTTTTCTAAACAACTACCGTATCAACAGAAGAAAGATTCGGCACGTTCATCAGATTTCGGTGATGATCATTCATGGGCTGATCGTGTTAGTCATGCACCACCACTTAATTCACTAATGCTAAATACATTTCCTGGTTTACGACATACAGTGCCAACGCCAGCGCCTGCTCCTCCTCCACCACCTCCATCAATATCAGCACCGCCTGTATCTGAAATGAATCAAGATTACAGTCGTTTAGTACGTGAAAAAGCAAAAGAATTAGAAAAACAAATCGAATTATTCGAAAAAGAAAATGCTAAATTACAATCACTTTGTAATGAACGTAATTTAGCTATAAAGAAATTAAAACAAGATCGTGATGAATTCGAAAAAACAAAACAAAAAGAAACGGACGAATTCAATCATATGAAAGACGAGGAAATTAAAAAATTAAAACATGAAAAACGCCTATTTGAACAACATCGACAACAATTACGTGAACATCCTGATAAACGTGAACGAGAAGAAATTGAAATATTAAAGAAACAAGTGAGATTAATATTTTAAAAACATACCAAAAAAAGAAAGAATATGAAAATAGTCTTAGATTAATTTTATTTTGTTAAATGTGTTTCATTGATATTAGGTATCGACTTTACAAGAAGATTTAAAACAACGTGAAGCACGTTGGTCAACAACAACTAATCGTTTAAAAGAACGTATTGAAACATTGGAATATGAGAATGCAGAATTGAAACAAGAAAAAGATATCATTGAACGTAAACGACTTGAACTAATGCATCAACTGCAAACCGTATCTAAACAACCACCACCACCACAACAACAACAACATTTTCTCGAAAATACATCATCATTATCATCAGCAACAGCAACGACAGCAAGAAAATCACTTGTTGAACTTCAACAAAGTAAACAACGTCCAAAAACTACAGTAACAGCAACAGCAAAAACTCAATCATTACCAAAAACAATGGTTGTTAGAAATTCTGAACCGCCCATTAAGCCAAAAATAACATCTAATGGACGACGAACACCAACAACTATCGTCGGTGTCAATGGCATTAAAAATAATGTTGACACATCCAGAAAACTATCAACATTACCAATGACAAAACGTCCAACATCAATGAGTGAATTAACAGGAACACATGATTCAGTACCAATACCAAATATTATTGAACCAGCAAATGTCATAGCTGAAAGAGCAGATTCTGGAAATGGTGAAAGCGATGAAGATATTAATCGATTCGATCGAAAACATGATGAACTTCTATCACCGTAAGTTAGCCAAGAAGAAAATAAAGATTTGTGGGATGTGTAGTTGTCAATTCTCTTGACCTTTTTTTATCATAAGAATAGAAATAGGTATGATCCTATTTTAGATGAAAAATAGACAAGCGCAGTTAGTAATAGCATGACTGAGAGAGATAACGAAAATAAATTGTTTCTGACCGAAACTGAATCTTACAGAGTGAGATACTCTATGATCGCCAACAAGCCATCTGGAAGATTAGATCAATCAAAATCAGATGATTCAATCGATCAGTTAAATAACTAGAACGCTATCAAGACTGATCAATTATGATTCTATCTCTAAACTTCTTTTTCTTTCAGTCGCTTGACCTGACGTTTTTCTTTGATACACATGGAAGATCAAAGAAAAACGATTGCAACTCACGACAGTTTCATTGGCTCTATGTCATTGTATGAATTAGTTCGTCTCCGATAGATTATTCAAGAGGATTTACTCCATCTTTCAACAATTTACAGCTAACACTGTCCTCTTCAATAATAACTAAAAGTGTAGCTTCGCTCTAGACACTGTAAATACTATCGACTTTGAGCAATCTCTTGACCGAAAATATAGTACACAAAGTATCTGCTTTACGAAAAACATTTGGAAATATAATTTGAAAAATGAACGTGCTTGATCTAATGCACTTCGGCAAAGTTTGGGATCGTTCGTTTTTTTTTGTATTCTACACAACTTTGACTCCGTTTTGATCGAACCCCCAATAGAGTATCTGAAAGTTGAGTACTGTAATCATTATAAATGATAATTAATTATTTATGTCAATCTATCTTACTACTTACTATGTGATTCAATTGCGAGCAAAAATGAGTCAGTGATAAATTGACCATTGTCTGATCAGGCATGTTTTAGTTACCATTCGATTATTGAATATCGATCAGTATCATCTGCCTAAACATCTACTAGTAGTATGTTAGCGACAGTACAAAGAAATCGTTTTCTATTTTTTAAGAGATTATCGTTTCGATATTTAATGGTGATGTTTATGTTGCCTATCATGATTGTCATTTGAAATCAAAACTTCTTTTTTTTCGGCTTAGATCGTTATCAACCATTGTCAATTCTGATTATCCAAAAACATTCATCGACAATGATGAATCAAATCATTCAGCTACTCTCGATTATAAATCTTTGTTAAGCATGGCTACACGTACATCATCATCGGCAACTACACTTCTGCAACGACATCAAGAAACTCTATCATTACTTGATCAACCAACTATAAAACGGCAACCATTATCAATAGCTAACAATGATTCAATGAATCCAACACCACGCATTAGTATTCCATCAACAACAAAAAACATAGTACATAAAGAGAATATATCTCTACCAGCAAGTAATGCAATCATTGAAGAAATTCGTCATAATGATGGACGTATTGAACGTGTTAAATCTGATCTATCAAAACAAATTCTATTTCCCAATGGATCAAAACAAGAAATAAGTTCTGATGGTAAACAGATACGTGTTCATTTCTATAATGGTGATTATAAAGAAAAACTATCGGATGGTCGTTGTGTATATAAATATGCCAGTACAAATACAACTGAAACTGAATATCCAGATGGCACACGTGTATACGAATTTCCTAATGGACAAATTGAAAAACATCTCTCTGATGGACGACAAGAACATATATTACCTGATAAAACGAAAAATATCTATTTAACTGATGGTACAATTATATCAATTAAAATAAATGGAGAAAAATTTATTCAACATCCAAATCAAACAAAAGAAGTTCATACCGATACATATAAACGAAAATTATTTCCAAATGGTTCTATTTTAACAGTATTTAATACTGGTGAACAAGAAGTACGTTATGCCAATGGAAAAATTAAAATAAAAGATGCACAGGGCAATATTATTGTAGAAAAGAAAACTCCAACAAATAAAATAAAATAAATTAAAAAAAGTTTTTTTTTTTTTCGTTCATTTTTTTTTCTCAGGTAGTTAATGTGTGTGTGCTTGTTAAAATCCGTCCATTTCTTTTCTTTTTCTGCTTGTTCTTGCCTTTTGCTCTCGGGTAATATAATAATGTCTTATTTGCTCTTATTATTCTTTGTAACTGTTTTCATCTAATGATTGTGTCAACAATCCTAGATTAATAAACTTGTCATGTCAATCGAAGGAATGTATTCAAATTGAAGTCCTTTTGATTTTCTGCAATGAAGGCAATATTAGTTGAACCATGTTCCTTAATTTACAGTCAATGCTAGTAGTATCAAATAGAATTGTGATTGAAATCGATGGATGAATAGCTAGTGTAGAAGATTGATTTTTAAGATCTAAATCTTTTTGGTCACTTATTTGAAAGATTATAAAGAATAGAGATTTCAATCGACCAAGCTGAAAACACTAAGTACATAGACCACTCAGCTAATTAATTGCAAATGTTCTCAACAGATTGTTTAGTTGGACATGTTAGTCGAAGTAATTGATTGTCATGTACAATTCTTTTATTTTAGTAATTAAACTACAGTCTATTATGTCTAATGATTAAGAAAATTTTCAATAAAAATAGAGATAGATGAAAAAGTTCAACGAGGATAACATCCTTTTATTTTTGCTATTCTATTGTTGCTATTGTTGATGGATGAAAAGAGTTAAGCGTGTAGCATATCATTCATAATTACATTTTCTTCATGATGTCTTATTTTTTTTTTCTAGTCTTACTTGCTCGTTCTGTTCATGTAAATACAACGACTACTATGTTCGAACGCGGAGTACCAAAACCTTTTTGCCATCAAATTGTTGTCGTACAAATGTTCGACATGACTAGAGAATGAATTCGTACACTGATTAAATGATAAGATACACTGATACGAATCGATGCATTTTGCCATGTTTACGTCAATCAGATGATCACTTGATTGAAACTAGTCTTATCAGCTTTGCAGTAACAGAAAAAAACATGTTTTTTTGGAAACTTAACTATTCTTTGAATGAAATCACTATATAATGACAGGTAAGAATGTCATTAAGATATATTCAATTGATTGATTCTTAGTTTTGCACTAAATTTTTTTATTGCAGTGAAATTTCAATGGTAACCGATTCATTTTTATATATTGGCTGCTCGTTACGCACTTGTTGTAATCAATCATAAAAAAGCATGGACTCATTTAAAACAAATGCACTAGAACAATCCAGACAAGTTTTTAAGCTCATATATTTTTGTTCCGCACTCGACCCATCGCTTTCCTTTCGAAAAGAAATCACGCCATCGATGCTCATAAGTGTTTCTTGCAACATTCTACTGATAAGATTTATGTTGCAAGTTGAAGTTTCACATGTTTTCATAGAGTATGACCCCACACTATCCAGTCTTTTATGTTTAACATGTACTACAATTCTTTCAGGTCCTTTTGAACTATTTCAACCCACAATAGAGTTCGATAAGTATGTTGGCATAAAAAAAAAGAATGCTTATGTCATTGCAAGCTGCTTTTATGTGTATCAAATAGAGAAGAAAGTGCAGTCAATACAAGCCCCCAAAAAATAACAATAATTAACATTTAATATTTTAATGTACCAATCTGAAATCGTATGCTGCAGTAGTTATGATGCATGTGATTACAGGGCAAAACTTGTCAAAGGCATTCTAGGATAAAAGATTTTTGATCAAACGCATAAATGATTGATAAAGTTTATCTATTGGATTTAGAATCAGAAGATCTGATGATTTAGTTGTTATTTAAATATTTGAAACAAACTATCATCTCATTAAACAGACAATCAAGTATTATTTTATACGTTATTGTTTTGATTCAAGGCTGTTCGATGTTCATAATATTTCCTTCTGAAAAAGGCTTCAAAATTTCGTTTTGAATTTTGCTTGAGAATTAACTATTGCAAATAACAATTAAGAATTACATATAAACGATGATACTAAAGGAGGAGACTGTGAACAATTGAAATTCAATCATGAATGAAATTTTAATTCTTGATTCCAAAACTACGACGAAAGACGACACTAATCGAAAATCTGTTTCATTTTAATTGAATTATTCGAAGATGGAGGTGATTAATATATGGGAAGTTTTGTTTTTCAATTGATGTCTTTGAAGAGTATTCTTTATGTTCACTCATCATGCTTTAGCAATGAAAACATGTTTTTCTTCGTATTCGAAGAAAAATATTTTTTTCGTAAATACTTTTTCAATGATAAAAGTTTTATTAGATAGCACTATTTTCACTCAATGATCCATATGAATAGGCATCTAGAAACTTTGGTAGCTACTCTCTATCCGTTGACAAAATACCTTCAGTTCTATAAAAAACAATTCTTTCAACTGAAGTCGTCGAATATGAAGATAGAACAGATGCAAATTTACATCAAAGAAACTCAATTGTATAAGGTTTCTAGTCGGTCTTCTACCCAGTGAAGATAATCAGTGGACATATTTAAACATACCACAGTCACAGAAACACTATCGTAGTCAACTGTATACTAGGACATATGCCAGGACACTCAGAATTAGAACATTCAGTAACGATACTCATATACGTTCCATTATGAATTCTGCACACTCCAGTGTGTATGGATGTTCCCCTGTTATTAATTTGACAAGACTCGATACCACAACAAATAAGAATTGTGCCACTAAAACAAGCAATGTCGCCGAAGCTAAAAAAATGCAATTCACAAAGCGAAATACCGTACCAAAGAAAAAAGCCATTTTTGATAAAATAGAACAAACAATAGTACCAATCATCATTTCAAAGAAATTAGACGCTCCATCCAAAAGATAGACATATCAAATTTGAAAATATCGGTAGACAGCTGAAATCGTGCATAGAAAAATTCACGATATTGTAAGTAAGTAAGAAAATAAATATTTTAATTAATGACAATAGTGAATGTTCTTAAGTCAGTATCAAAATCTAACGACTGAATAATGAATTCTCTAAATATCCTTATGTTAATTATTGATGCGAACAAATGAATATATCTTCAATAATTGACTTAAACCGTGAGGTTTGGTTCAATTGATCAATTGTAAAGTATTCATACACATACTCACAACTCTACAATGATGAATACGCACAATAACAGGGCATTGCATATTTATTAGATCACATACCGACACAAAGTAGATGTGTAGTTGAAATAAATCTAGAAAACCTATTCTCACTGTTTTTCTCAATGTACTTCATGGGAATCACAGCGTTTGTAAATGGTTCCTTTTCATGTTTGTTTTGCATTCATAATATTAATATTTACTAGAAATCTTGGCACGAACTTTAATGAATGAACAATCTATACTGCTTAAAGACAAATGTGAAAAATAATTCAAGCGCATGAAGGTATGTGACGTGCTTCGACATTGATATGTTTAATTAAAGGAATTCAATGAATCTAAATGCTTCATTCTGTCTTCGAATATTTCACTTTTCATTAGTTGTGATGATTACATTTCATTTTCCCTTGTAATTACAATATAGATGAATTCTTTTTAACAGCTCATTTTAATGCATTATTTTTTCCAGATGAAAATAAATCTTGACTTGTTATCAGTGTGCCTGAAGGCGAAAGAGACTGTCGACCAGAGATAGTTGAAATTTAATCCATAAAGAATAGCAAAGAAAGTGTGAGCGACTTTTATTTTTGCTGTGATAAACTAAGAAGATAAAATACAAAGACTGGGTGCTAAGTTCATTTGATGGACACTATTTTGTTCTACAAAAACGTGAATTGTGTTTTTCAAATCAATTTCTCTCGTCGACTCATCATCGAAATCATCAATATTTACTCAAGTCGCTCCGTTTCGGTCGCCAACAAGTTAACAAAAATGATTCAAAAATTTTATTTAAAATCTAGCTAATATTCTTTTTTTGAAAGATTTTTAACATAGTACTTTTTCCTAGGACGAAAAACGGATACCGATAATCCTCTGTATTTGAAATAGATGAACTCTATTGTTTCCCCTTACTCTACATTGTCTCATCTATTGTCAGAATACGGATCACAAAAATGTCTCGTTCCTTCTACAATCTTTACTTAGAGCTGAAACTTTACTTTTATTACTTCATTCGGTAAAGAAAAGCGTGTTTGTTCTATTTTATTCGGTAAAGTAAAATATGTTTATTCTACTCTGCCCGATAAAGTAAAGTATGTTCGATCTACTTCACACGATAAAATAAAGATACAATGATACTGCTGCAACTATTAATAATTATTTAAAATCGTTGTTATACATTAGAACATGGAAGTATAAATAAATATCATTGTCCATTTATTTATGATTCAAAGGACCTTGTTCAAGTTTTAACTTAGAGGACTCGTAAGATCGACGAAAGCGAATCAATGACTCTTTGGAAGTTCATTCGTTTCGTATTCAAAACCAAAGTATATTTGATACATAATCTATACAGCCGAATGGCTCTGAACATGCTGACTCTAATGATAATGAAATGTAGATATATTTCGGAAGTACTGCAGCTTTCATGATATGAAGGATACAGTCAATAACTAATTACCAAACATCGAGCAGCCGAAAGTTGGGATAACGAGGGAAGGAGCTTATTGTAAACAAGACATTATAGATATTTTTTAATTTCTGAGCTGAAGTGTCAATGGCATGTGAGAAGTTCTTTAAAATATCCATGTCTTTTTCCGAACGGTTGCCGATGTTTAATTGAAAAGAAAAACAAAGAAAGAAACTATATAGTTTTTTTCCTTCTACAATTCATCACTATTCACCGTATATTGCAACATTATTTTGAAGTGGGAGTTCCGACACAATCTCACTCTCTCATTATTTGTGCTTAGTTCAAGTACTGTCAAAAAATTCAGTATGTATTCGAATTAGAGCAACTCTATTGAAACACATATATATGCTTCATTTTCTATTTGAAAGTTACCATCACTTATTGCAATTCGTACATTGATTTTATTTTTATGTTCTCTTATGCTAAGATACAATGATATGGAGATCATTGAATAAACTATACAGTTAGTAAGAGTGTTGATTGTGGCTTGATTGAACGAAAGATTGCTGATGATTATCTCATTCCCTATATTTGAACAGATCAGTAGATTACTAAGACATAAATAACGAAAATATCATATAAGTATTGTACGATGTAGAGTTAATTTTTTATCGATTCGTAAAAGACCGCTAATTACTTACACTTTGCATCAAATAACATTACTTTCCGTGTACAATAAGATCTGACTTTACGGAGAGTTACAGGAAAAGCAGCATCCGTTAATCTATTTAAGCACAACATTTTATCGATATTATTATACATTCAATATTATTCTGTTTTCCTTAATATAAAGAAGATACCTGTCAGCATGTCTTTCGTTATATATACTTTGCGTCGAGTTGATATACGCCAACGCTGCAGTTGTCATATGACACTACACACTATTTCACCTAACTGAGAAATTCATATTTGAAAAATTTTTATCGGCTATCGTGAGATACTTCAAGAGTTTATGTGTAGCTAGTAATCTTCTATCCCATGAAATGACTTTACAAGCATTTCGAAGGATGAGAAGAAAACATTTTTTTTGAAGTATTTAATAATTTTTTTTTCAGTGTTCTTTTATTAGTCTGAACTAAAATATTTGACTTTATATCTTTTGACGTATCAACCTGAAAAAAACCTCGTCATTTTTCTTCCGCGTTTTCAGAAACATTCACAGACAACGTTCTTAGATATATAGAAAAAATCTGTTCTTCCCACACATGGAGGTAACCCATAATTTCATGTAGATCAATATGACTGAAGTAATGCATATCACAAATCCTTGAGACTTTCGCTTGCATGAGCATCAGCTTCCATATTAAAGTACACGATATCCATGCAGTCGATAGTGATCAAATAATCCCAAATCGATACATTATTTTCCATTATTTTCAAAAAAACGGCAGTTTTTTAATTGTAACTCGTATTTCTATTAATTCCATTGAAAATCAATGAATCAGTCCAGAATGACGAAATGTGAAAAAATACATTGCTTTATCAAATCCTGAATTTGGCTGATATTCAGGAAACGTCTCATCTGATTATGATTAAAATTCTTCATAAAGCCCTCAACACATTAGAAAACCCGGGGTCTTCTATTCTGTCTTATCGCTTATAAGTTACAAGGGGGTCTTCTATCATGTCCCCTAAAAAATTTTCTATTTTTCAGCAGTCTTTGTAACAAACATCCGTTTCAATTCATTTTTGTTCAATTCAATCGTTCGAAAACGGTTGTTTTACTTATTCGACATGTGTACAATGAGAAAGTAACAAATGCTATCTTGTGAAACAAGAGATATATCATTGATAATAAATATTCTTAGAATATTAAAGGCAGTGTATCCGAAAAGCTTGGCAAAATGTCCACTAGCTTTGTTTTTTCTAAAAAATTAGATCTACCATTAACCAAATTTTAACTTCTCAAAAA